>DWJZ01007799.1:0-11816 GCA_018249125.1 Asbolis capucinus
GGATTGGTTATCGATTTTAAATCCGCAACCAATTTTAAGGCATCTTAATAAGAATGAGTATTATGCATGTTCTGTCTTGCATTAAGTGAGCTCGATGTTCCTATGATGAAATAAAATATTTTGACTTTGACTTTGGAGTCCGTGCTACGGACACCAACGTACAGACGGACGGTTGGACCAACATGGCAAAAATATATTTAAAAAGTAATTATTCATTATTTCACAAGGTTCTAGTAAATGTTTAAACTTACTTTCAATGTGATAAAGTCCTGTTGTGTAGTTGATGACGGCCCGGGAAGCCCAGAAGTCGGCTATATTTGTTACTATTGAACACCCGCCATGCTGAAATTAAATATACATCCGAATATGATATCTGAGAGATTCAGTTTAATAAGCTTATTGATTTTTTTGTTAAAACGGAATATAAAGCTATGTATGATATATACATTTTTAAAGTGGCCTTTTCACGATCTTTTGTGACTCATATCGCTTAGGTTAAGAAACAAACTAAACCCCTTTTTCATTTCTGGGCGCCATTATGAAAATTTATATGGCTTATGTCGCTATCACAGTTCTGACTAATTCACCGACACCTGTTTAAATCTGTCCAGCCGTTTGGGCTGTAGAGCGTGCCAAAGAAATTGACATGCATACACTCGAAAACATCAGCCTCCTTCTGTCGCAGTCGGGTAAAAATACTGAAGTCAAAGTAAGAAATGTAAGTTTTTACCCCCACAACTGTCTATTTACAGCATTACCGTCAAGTCACTGTAAACTGTAACTTACCTTTAGCCAATTCTCATCCCTGGTGGTGGCCAGGTACTGGCGAGCTGCAAATGATATACACCCGCTGATGTGTTGTTCGAATTCTGCTACTTCAGGACAGCATGGCTGCGTTACTTCGCTTCCCGTGAATGCACTCTCCCATGGGAATCTGTAAGTGAAAATAAGAGTTGAATTAGTGTATTCTGAAAGATCTTTATGGGCTTTATTGCAAGATTTTCTTCGAGAAAGTCCAAATTTTGGAATGTACTTGCTTCTTGAAAATTTTCAGTGTTAAATCAACAGTTAAAAGAAGTCAAATTTGCAGAGTTCATAGCCTTGCGGCGGTGTCGATTGTAAGCGCTCGAAAAAGTGAAAAAACAGCGGGCGCGATCGGTAGGAGGATGGGTGACTGGTAATGGCAAAAATTTGATGAATGCTTCCGTACTTTCGAGGACACGTAAGGCACGTAGATAGCAATTGTTAAGCCATGTCGGAGGCTTTTGGGCAGCATAAAAACTTTCGACACTAGGGTCGGCCACTAATCACTCCACCAATGCGCGTTGGAGCAACGTGGTGGAGTATGCTCTAGGCCTCCTCATGAGTAGAGATTCGTGCTCAGTAGTGGGCCATTCAGGTTAAAGCCAAAAGAAGCCAAATCCACCTCAGGTCGTGTCCAATGGACGGTACAATCATTGTCAACTTGTTGAATGGCATATAATGCGCAAAAACAAACGCCGTATTTTTCAGCAACAAATTAACATTTTAAACTAGTCTGGACGCCAATAGAATTCAAGACGCCAAGAGATTTAAAATCCGAAAATAACAACTAAAAAGTAAATAGGATAAGTAATAACATTTGTCTAGTGGTTAGAGAACCTGACTATCACACCGAAGGTCGTGGCTTCGATTTCCACCCAGGTCAAATTTTTCTGCGATGAGCAGGAATGTTTTTTTTGTGTGTCTGATCATAAATATCCATATAAGTATGAATTTAAAAATATAAGTATATGAATGTTGATAAGTTGTCTGATCACCATAGTACAAGTTAACTCTTAGTTTGGAGTCAGATGCCGTGTGTGAGTTGTCCTGAGATATTTATTCATTTATTTATTTATATTTATCCCAAAGGCCAGGCATACCTGTATCCCTTATTGGCAGTGATTTTCGCGAGGTCTGCAGCGACGTATGCCGTGTCCAGACGATACTGCAGCAGAACGTGTGCGTGCTGAGGGTACAGCATCAGGATACTGGGGAACATCCACATTTCAGTATCCCACATATTGTGACCTGGAAAATATTTTTGTTTCGTGGTATTTTTAATTATGTTTAAATTTTACTATTTAACTATATACGTACTTTACGTAAAGAGAAAAAATATTTTCAACTATAGTAATATGCCTCAGCTCATTTTATCACTAGAGCAGAGCCGAATAGTTTGAACAGGTCCTGGGTGTAAATCCTGGAACGTCTAATTTTCAAAGTTATGTGCTGATCTGAATTTGATTATCACCTCGGAAAACATTGTGCGGAAACCTGCACTTATCAAAGAACTCCTAAAATTAAAGAACTCCTAAAGTTCTCAAAGGTTGTCAAGTCCATAAATTAGCACTTGGCCAGCGTGGTAGACATACATTACGTGAGGAGACCCGAGCCGGGTAATGGAACTGTATAATGGAACTGTATAATTAAACTGTTTAATGGAGCTGTATAATGGAACTGTATAATTAAACTGTTTAATGGAACTGTATAATGGAACTGTATAATGAAACTGTATAATGGAACTGTATAATGGAACTGTATAATGGAACTGTATAATGGAACTGTATAATGGAACTGTATAATGAAACTGTATAATGAAACTGTATAATGTAACTGTATAATGAAGCTGTATAATGGAACTATATAATGGAATTGTATAATGCAACTGTGTAATGGAATAGGTTGCTGTGATGTTGATTTTATTATATATTAAAAAACATACAATCGTGACTACCCGTATAACCCGTAAAATGACCCAAATCGATTAGTCAGCATAATAGACTTTTAGGGAACCTTCTAGGAGATGAATTTGAGTAGTTAATTTTTTAGATTTGGCTCGCTTAAAATTGTTGTTCATACCTTCGTAATCTTCGAAAGTGCCTCCCCTTGCAAGTCCAGTAGGGCTCAGGCCAAAATATCGACCCAGAGGCTGGTAGGACTCCTGCGACGGCAGCGAGCTTAAGAAATAATACCATATGCCGTTGACTATTTTAGCCTGAAAAATAATAGTGACGAAATTCAGAAACTTGATTTTTGATTGATTAGTTATTATTTTAAACTACTGTTCAAGTTGAATTTAATTTGAAATATAACGCATTTATAAAATGCTTTTATGCTAAAAATCAGGTTTCTGTAATAGTTTTATCCATAACAAAAGTATGGGTGGTAGAAAAACCCTGAACTGCTTTGGGAATAGAATGGTACGGCCGTAACGCTTCTTAGCTCTACTTGGGCGGGGGCAATAGGTTATTAGGTGCATATACGTAGGGGCTCTTCATAAATGACTTCACACGTTATGGAGTAGACTATTTGCGAGATTGTTTGACAGGGGATACATAGGGAGGAATTTCGTGGCATCTCGTTTCATATATAATATAGGTAGGATAATAGAAATAGAATATAATTTTTGACATCGGTTGAGTAGTATCGAAATTATTCCCTATCTACAAACTATCCGAAGTATCTCTTTTGCAAACTCACCAGGTTCAAATTCCCCTCAACTTCCATGGCACCCTGCTCATAAAGCTGTTGCCACTGCTGCACATGCTTCTGGTAGAGATCCTCTCCGTTCTCCTGCAAAACTATGTATACCTGTAAACTTTACCATAAATTCAAACATTATATAATATTAATTTATAATTTCTAAATTATTTGCTTGTAGAACCTGAATGCGGCCTGCTGTGCATGATAATGGGCTGATAAAATAACTTTAAAACATTAAAATATTTAAATATAACTACTCACATTATTTAGTGAAAATAATATATTTTTTTATGTCTACCAATACGTTCAAGGTAAGGTTAAAATTAACTAGAATTTAGAGTAACCTTTAACAAACTCCTGTCTGGCTACTGTATCGTTTTTATCCACCGTCATCGCAAAGGTGATGACTCTGGAGCCATGTTGAGGTACGACGAGGTGATCCGGTACTGAAGTCCAATATGCGCAGACTTCTTCAGGCATGGGCTGGTACTCCTCATCCTCGGATTCCTTGGTTTGGCCACAGGCTTTCCATACAATACGACCCTCGAGAACTTGAGGTACGGCTGGTTGGAACTTAATATCCTCGCTTTCTGGTCCAGGCATGAATTTTAGACCTATCCATATCTCGTGGTGAATAAAATTAGGGTCTGAAACGACAGAATTAATTTTTGCTCGCATAAAACTGGTAGGAAACTGTAGTTTTCTTTTTTGTAACAAACTATATTTTTTACAATCCTTAAACCAGTTGTAGATACTATGTCACCATGGCAAGACTTGGTACTCTACGAACTGCTTGTGTTTATAGCTTGCTAATATGTGTAAGAAAATGTTTATGTTAGATTTTCCTATGGTGGTATGGTGGTATTCCGCTGGTACTTAAAGGGAGAGAAGATGTGTTTTTTTTTATTTACTAGTCTTAAATTTAGCAGTAGTCATGAATTTTAGCTCTATTTACTTGTAATTTTAATAAAGTGCCTCATACAAATAACATAGCAATTTCCACGCTAGGCATCTCATTAAATTAAGCTCAGTTAGTAACTCGGGGCACAAGTCACATGATGTGCAATATTTACACCATACGTATGTATTTATGTTGTATGGGATTCACGTGAACAAATACGTGAAATAATAGATTATGAGGAACAGCAAGTATCAAAAAAATACATTTATAACAAGACTCACTAACGAACCTAAATATATTTTCACCCTTAAACTCGGCGAGCTTCGTGCATTCTTGATTAATAAAATTCCCAATTAGACATGTGTCGTAAGTATTTTTTCTCTTTTGTCTATTCTTTAATTATTATATAATTATATTATTAATTAGACACTAGAATTAGATTTAAACATATAAATGTTACACAGATTTGGTGCAAGCTGTACACGCCTGTAAGTGGCATACATATTAGTGTTAAAGACTTAGATGTTTAAGATTTGTTCGTGAATGCTGTATATGTCATGCTATCGGTGAGTCTAAATAAATAAATCATATTTGAATCATGGTCTTTCCCTTGTATTTAGAGCGTGAATGTTAAAAGTACTTACCAAATGGCTTCGCTACAACCTGAATTTGGTTTATAATTGCTCTTGTATAATATCTATGGGCAAAAATCCTTTGTGTAACAACTGACCGGTCTCTATCCACAGTCACTTTAAACACTCCCTCTTTTGTATCCAAACTGTAAATTGGACTGTAGGGAAAATGTGTTAAGGTCGAATTTAGTCTGATATTTGCCCAATTTGGTATCCTTGCCCGGTGACTCTCGCCCTTGCGGCCATTGTACAATCCATTCATGTATATTGTATCGCTAAAAATGTTAGCTGCTATGTGACCGTTTCCGATGGACGGCATGAAGTGATCATCAGCTGGAAGTCTGCAAATATAATATTCAGTAGAATGTTATTTATCCTTGAAGTAGTACTTAATTCAATTGATAAAGAGCCATTCATATCTCCTGCAGATCGATTACCTTATGGTAATAAAGGGCTTAAAAAAGCCCTCTTGACCACCAACACTACCGTATTTTTATATAGCAAAATTATGTGGTTAATTCATCTGCCACAAATTCTTTCAAATTGACGTTCTCATAGAAACAACTTTGCTATTCAAATGTCACAGGCGCATAGAAATGTTTAATCTTATAGTTCATATAATTTAACATTTTGAACAAGAATCAAATTATTTTGACAGTTAAATAGTATAGTTTTAAAATACAATAAGTAATGATTCCAGACTCTTTTACTCCTGATGTCATTTGAAAGCGTAACAGTATTATTGAACGCCTAATGTTCGCCTATGTTCGTATGTGTTCTTGCTATTTAAGTACACAATTTGCAATAGGCGCCAATAAGATTTATATTAATTATTCAATGGCCCTACATCTCCAATACATATTGACGACGGGAAAAGAGTAAGGGCGTAAGTTTTAGAATAACTCATAAAAGTTTCGTCATTCATATGTAACTGATTGTTTTTTGAAATTAGAAGATTGTTAGATGTTTAGATTCAGTGCTTGTATTATTAAAACAGGTTAAATAAACATATACGTCGATATATAAAATCCCGTCTGTAATCCTGTGGTCCTTGTTTGTTATCAGCAATTAGTCATGGAACTCCAGTATGATGATACTTAGTACCTATTGTAAGTGTGAAAGTTACTATGTCTGTAGGGGAATTTGAAGAGAGTGCATTTGCACTTCCCTGTCCGGAAGAATGTATATAAAAACATAATATTTATCCGAATGAGTCTTCAACAATTATTTTAGTTAATAGTAGATATGTGTGGTAAACGCACCTCCCTGAAAATAATCCTGGCATCCTTCATGTCCGACTCTCTGTCGCTTTAACGCCATTACTTAATTTAAATAAAATTTAGTACAAAGTTAAGAAAGATAGGCTAGTTTTAAAAGCGATAAAAAGGCTCTAAAAGGTTGAAATAGGTGATGAATGCGTCTGTATTGTACTTCGACTATCAGCTTTGACGATGACGAGAAAGTCATAAAACTATATACTTAACTATACGTTCTTAATCTAGTTTTTAATTTCAACGTGTCGGGGATGAAATATGATGAAAAAACTTTCAAACGCGGACAAAGTTGAGCAAAACAGCAATTGATAAATAAATGCTTACACGTTAATACGAGCATTATGATTCCGTGTTGCGGGTGAAAAGCATGAAACATCTCCTAGAACCTAGAATTCATTTTATATCTAACACTTAATGCCTACCCTGGAATCAAATCCGTGACTCTTCCTTCTCAGGCACGAACGTTTAAATACTCATTACTAAACTCGGTGTAAATACAAAAATTCAAGAATTGATAAAGTGTGGTAAAAAATCCAGATCGAATATGCACTGAGTCTAGTACTAGATCTTACAAAAGCGTGTTTTGAAACCAAGTAATATTTATTTAATATACAAATATTCCATGTTTACCATAGATTTACCTGACAATGCTATCAGGCTAGTGATCTGTTCACATAGATAGATAATTCTAAAATTGGTAACATGTGGTAAGTATGACATAGGTGACACTGAACTACGAACTGTACCTGCCTGTATTGCATGCGCATGTACGGTTCGCAAAAAAGACGTAAAATGAAAAAAATAAGGTATATTTTTAAACTATTTTTTTGTCTAATCTGTGTGTTAAACTGTGTATAAACGGCGTAATTACTTTCTTTTTTACTGTATTTTAATAAGATTGTAGTAATATCAGTGGCGTGGTCTATGTAGACGAAGTTGCATAAGTGAGGCGCCTGTTCCTTCAGTAACAAAATCTACCTAATAAATCGTACCCTATTAAACATTATGGTATACATAGGTATATTAAACATTTGGTACTACCATTTGGTAATGAGATATCTACTGATGATTTTAGAAAAAAAAAACCTCTTGATGGTTTACAAAAAAATATAAATCCGCAGTGAGATAAAATTTAAAAGCATATTAGACTTCGAAAAGGTTTTCCTCACGAGGCCTCTTTAAGCTTAAGGCCTTAGGCCTGAACCCACTTCACCTACGTCCAGATATATCACTGAACAGTGCTCGATTTGTTTAAGCCAGTTGCCAAATAACAAAGGCTTTAAAAAAATTCAGTGTTATCCTTACCGCTTCGCTTACAGAAGATCCTATCGTTAAGAGAGCTATTGGTACCTAAGATGAAATAAATGATTTGAAATAGAAATGATTATTGGTAATGATGATAGTGAAATAAAATAATTGAATTAAAAGTTTTCTAGTAACTATGAAAATTAAATAAATTTTATGAATGAGAAATGTTTACTATACCGATTCACACTAGTAAACTTTGTATGGCACTGATGGTGATTTATTAAAATTAAAGTAGTTACTAGTAACGGTGCTGTTAGTGCTGTTGATGATGAAAAAAATAATTTAATTAAAATTAAATAAAAATTAGAAGGTGCCCTTCTAGATACCAGTAGTCCGTAGTAGGTACTAGTCATGATAAAAGTGGAAAATATAGCCAGTATTTTTCCATTACTTTTTATTCTGACGGTACCTGAAGAGTGTAAGGTGAACCCGTGCTAACAAACAACAAGGTCGTGCTCAATACGGGTTAGAAGCAACACACTCATACATACATACACATACATTACGTGTGACTTCATTACCGGAATTTACATGTTTGAGGACTGCTATATGGCCCAATAATAACTACGAGCTCGGGTTTCTCTCATGACTGACGAGGCCGAGAGTATTCTTCACCACGCTGCGCAAGCGCAGGAAGTGGTGGGGTTAACCGAGTGTCGGAAGGCTTGTCCTGTTTGAAGGCCTCCAATATGGTCTAGCAGTACTCATTCAGAGAAGAGACTCATGCTCAATAGTGGGCCGTGATGAGTTGAGATGATGATGATGAATCTTACACTAACACTTATCACCGTTATAAGAATAGTTGAGAGAAAATACAGAGATTATATAGAGATTCTGCACTAATAAGGAGAGATTAAAGTAACCGTTAACGACTTTGAGTGCGATTTAAAGATAGAAATTTCTTTAAACATTATGTGGTAGAAAAGACTTGTACTTGGCGTAGAAAGTAGTTGGCGTGATAGAATTTTGATTGAAGATGAAATGTCATTAGCGCGTTGAAATTGAGTTAACCAAATTTTATTGATTTTATTTTCATTTACACATATTATAAGGTACTCTTTAATTCAGACGGATACTAGTAGCCGTTGAGAGAGGTCGTGCTTATTCAACAATATGCCAACTTGTGAACCGAAATTATTCAAAAAATGCCTTTTTGACTTTTTAGAGCGTTATTGTTCATTAGAAAAAAAAAGAGACAGAAATAATGATCTCTCATGCATTACCTTTATTTTGAACTAATATCTTAATATTTGTATCAAATGTAAACTTTGAATAAAAGCATTAACAAAAATGTAATAAAAATTAAGAATATTCTCACGTATGAGTAGAGAAGATATGAGAATCCTCACTGATGTCCTCCGTCTCCATTAAGACCTGTTCTATCACTGTGTAACTAGATCCCTTGGTGGCAATACCAATAACCACCAGGGCAGCTACAGCCAGCACCCCCAACATCGCAGCTACCTGCTTATTTTTCGCTAAAAAGTGCCACATCCACAAAACAAATCTTTTCAAATTAAAAAAAAAAACACTAAAAAAACAATGCCTATTTTAAAATTAGAATTTTTGCAACTGCGCTTCGATTATATTGATAAAAACTATTCGTATTTTTTCGAAAATCGAACATATAAACATTGAGCAATGTTAATTTAAATCGGGTTCTTCGTTCCAGAATTGGTGAATGAGATAAGCGAGTGACCGGCTGACCGGACTGACGAACGAATGACACTGGTCAGTGCGCGAGATTACACGACCCGAGCTTATGTGACACACTTTATTGTTCTATTAGTGATGATAAAACAGGCTTAGGGATGTCCCTCTGGATGATTTACGATCCTTTGGCCGCGCAGCTTTGTTACTGGGTAACGTCCCTATATTATTATTTAAGCATAATCGATTTATAGGTAATATTTATTAGTACAATTCAGTTTATAATTTGGTTTTATTTTTTATATATTCTAATTATAATGATTTAGTATTTTTAGACATTTTTGTAATAAAAGTATAACGGTAGCTCTCATCATCAATATAAATCAATAGCGTAGATCTTCGATTGCATAAGAATCGATTAATTTATTATGCATTGATGTGGTTATATTGTTGGTGACATAGCTTCCTTGAGGCACATGTTATTTTACTACCCTCAAAAATTCTAGCCTTTAAATTTTACACTAGTATATCGGTGACTTCATCCGTGTGGAAGTTAACAAAATGGATATTGTTCAGTCGCAGCTTTACGGTAACGTATATTGTATAATTTTAAAATAAAAGTAACCTGAGTTACATGAGCTATTTGCCACTGAAAATCCCGTCAAAATCGGTCTAACCGTTCCAGAGATTAGCCCGAACAAAAATGACAAAAACTGTAAAAAAATATTTTGGTATATATATGTACATATCCATTTTAAAAAAGAGGTTATTTTAATACATATTACAAACAGATTCTCTAATTTTATTTATTTTTACTGATATACATACATATCTACTAAGGCGTACCAAGTCTCGGCGTCTATCGCTAATTAGTTAATTATTATTTTATAGAGTTGCCAGCCCTATGGATAGTCATAAGTTAATTCAATAGTCGCTTCCTGATTCTATTAACACAATAGGCTACAAAACTAGTATATTTTTTTATAAAAAACATTACCGCTGCTTTTTAGTGAGCTGACACATTAACAAGCCTGTGGAATTTGTATGGTAAGCATTCCAGTTCGAATTTGTACGGAATCAAAGTTAAACTGTTTCATGTAGGTAAAGTTAAATTTTATATACCACTAGAAATTAGCCTCGCTTCGCTTTGAAAGTACCACTTACCACAAAAAAATAGTTATTGTGACATTACTGTAACAGTTAGACATATGGTATCGCGGACTTGTCTATAGACAAGAATGTTCTCTGTAAACTTGTAGTACGCGATATAAGGATTTTTTTCACAAGTTGGGTTACATAACGAAATTTCACGCGGATCCATATTTTTTTCTCGTATATAGCCTACTCGTATGTTCATCAGGGCTAATGTAGGATTCTAATGATACAAGATTTTTTTAAATCAGTCCAGTAGTTTCGGAGCCTATTCAATTCAAACAAATAAACAATAAAATCTTTCTTCTTTATAATATTAGAGTAGATATGTCCAGTTATGTCACAATAACTACTTTTGTCTGGTAACTAGTTCTTCCAAAGCGAAGCGGCAGCACTTTCTATTAAATATCGTGAATGCGTTTGTGAAGATGGACGGACGAATATTTGTTACTCTTTCACGCAAAAACTTAACGAATTAGAATGAAATTTGGCATAGTGATAGATAATCTGAAAGAACACACTACTTTTATCAACATAAAACGCAAGCAAAGCCACGGACTAAACTAGTAAATAAACAACACACGTAAACAACCTAGCTACCCTAAATCTACCTCTCAGTATCCAGTTAAAGTTAGTCCGGTCTGAAATTAATCTAGACAACAATACTGTCTGAGTAGATCTACTCTTTAAATTGTAGTTACGACCAAATTATAGTTCAATGAACCCTGAGCAGCGTGCTTTGATAGCGAGCAAAGTGGTATAGGTATCCACAAGTATACAATACAATATACTTAAGTATACCTAAGTATACAGTGCTAAGTATAAAAATAAAGTATACATGAAAAATTATACTTAAGTATACAATACTAGCTTCCGCCCGAGAATTCGACCGCGCGGATTGAAAGAAGGTTCAATTTGACAGTAAAATCCCCATCTACAAGCAATGTGATAAATGAAGAATCACTCTACAATTTTGTGTAAACTTCAAATAAACCATCTGCTAAATACGAAAGCCTAAAGAATTGGTTTGGATAGGTGAGCCCGTTCTTGACTTATAAAATTTTAACGAAAAGTGGCATTGACTTATATATATATATATATATATATATATACTTAACTGTTCAATATACATACTTAAGCGCATATTAACTTAATTTTGTTGAGCATTTCGCATTCTACCACTGTATAAAATGCATAATCAAATAAAAGTTTATTAACTTCATTATCGAAGGAAGCGGTGATAGCCTCGTGGTTAAGAATTTGGCCTTCTACTCGGGGGGCCCGGGTTCGAATCCCAGGGCACACACTTCTGACTTTTCGGAGTTATGTGCGTTTTAAGCATTTAAATGTCACTCGCTATAGCTGTGAAGGAAAACATCGTGAGGAAACCTG
>DWJZ01007800.1:0-11814 GCA_018249125.1 Asbolis capucinus
TAAAAGTTCGGAAACTTTGTTGTTGTTGGACCCCTCATGAACTGACAGCGGAGCAGAAGCGGGCTCGCCTGGAATGGCGCTCACAATATGGCCAGGGACATTCTAATGCTGTTTAGGACATTGTCACAGGAGACGAAACGCGGATTTATTGTTTTGAACCCTAGAAAAAACAGCAATCTTGTGAAAATGAGAACAAGCCAATAAAAGTGAGGCAGGCGAGAAACGTTGGTAAAAAAGTTATAGTGTTTTTCTACTCAGCCACGGGTCCCATCTGCACAATTCCACTTGAAGATCAAAAGATTGTTAACGCCGTGTCGTATTCTACCATTTTTATACCCAGGTTGTTACAAAAAGTTCGCGAAAGACGACCAATCGACCAACAAAACAAAGTCATCTTTAGTTTCCGAAAAAGTACAACTCGTTACCCATCCTGCACATAGCCCCGACCTAGTTCCCTGTGATTTCTGTATTTTCCTCAAAATCAAAGATTTGATGAGAGGTTTCACTTTTACCTACTTCGAATAGGCATTGATAGCGTTCAATCAGCACGTACATAGATAACATGCCTTCAGATCTGCGGCCCTCCTGTTTTAAAAAATGGTTCGATCGCATGAAGAAATGTTTAAAATGCAAAGGAGTATTTTGAAAAGGTATGAACATAATATTTAGTTTATAACATGTTGTTTTTTTAAGTTATGTAAAATTTTTAGTGTGACCTACGTATTATAAAGTTGAAGAGTTTGTTTGTTTGCTTGAACGCGCTAATCTCAGAAACTACTGGTCCGATTTGAAAAATTCTTTTAGTGTTACATAGCCCATTTATCGAGGAAGGCTATAAGATATATGTATATCATCATGCTAAGACCAATAAGAGCAGAGCAGCAATTTCAAAATCGGGGGATTTTTTTCCGATTGAGCCGCTTTTCCTATTCCGTTGCGTGCGCTGCGTAAACGGTTAATCGCAAAAATCATGTATGACAGAAACGAAGTCGCGGGTTATAGTTAGCGTTAACCCAAAGTAACTCTACGCGGACGAAGTCGCGGGCGGAAAGTAGTTTATAATACTAGCAGCATGCAATATTAATAGATTGAAGCTAGCCAGCCGAAAGTTAAGAACAATGATTTTTTCTTAGTCCTTTCATACAAAGATTTTTTCTTTGTGCTTAGGTTACTCCCTCGTCGTAAACGGCGTCACGAAGCCGTGACGGCGTCGTCTCGACGCGTGTCTTCTCCAACTCTATATTGTGTACGGAACGTTTACATCCTTTGGGTAATTAACAACAGCTAAAAGCATTGTGATCATATATCATCACAGAACAAACGTTGCTCGTCAACAAAATAAAAATCTCACAGATGTTTTTAATTCTTGAATAATTTTATTGATTTAAAACTGAGGTCTGGACTCCTCAGGTTGCGTAGATGACTCCATGAAAGACTATATACACGTGACAAAAGTGGCGATTCATAGTGCTAATTATTCATTACTATCTTCCGCCCGCGACTTCGTCCGCGTGGACGAAAAAAAAGGTTCAATTTGACAGAAAAATCCCCATTTACAAAATACCAACAATGTGATAAATGAAGAACCACCCTGTCGATTTTGTGTAAACCTGAGTGAGAATCAAACCCACGACCTTCGATGTAGCAGTCAGATTTACTAACCACTAGATAAACTGGTTGTCGTGGTTTCGCGTCGACAGAACAAGTTATCAGAATAAAACAGTTATTGTGACATAAATGAAACAGACATATGTATGTATGTTGTCGCAGACTTATTTATACATATGTAGATATCGATACTGACTAACATAAACTTATTACTAGGCAATTATTACTAGGCAATCGTTTAGTGAGCACTTAACATACGAGTAATGTCTGTTAATCTCCCTCGGAGCAATATGACGGAGTATCGTAAAGCAGAAAGATCAGGCGCACAATACAACACCCAGTTCAAACAACCAACGTCCAACAGGCCCACAATAAGCTTTGTAAAGTAACTTGTAATAGGTGCACATGTTTAGCAGAACAGGCGTACAGTAGTCGCTGATCCTCCGCAATCTGTCTTGAACAATAAGTCGCTCTCCAACAAAAGCCGGCCATTTGAACGAGTCGGGAACTTTTGTAAGTTTAGCTCTTTCTTCGTCTTGGCACCGCTACGGCTCACAATGGGAAATAATCGTTAGGGTTGAGTGAATAGTCATAAGAGATATACAAAACAAATGCGTTTCTATTGCTTAATATATTTTTATAGCTTGTGATTGCCAAATTGCGTTTTTCACTTAATGTTCCGTTTTATTATGGCCGTGTAGGAAAGGCGGGACTTTAAAAAGAATATTTATTTTTTATGCGCTTGGAGAGTTTTTTGACTTCCGTTGTGTGAGCTATTGGTTCATAAGACGAAATAAACGATTTCTATATCATTTTATTAGACACTAAAAACTGCTCTCGGTTCGCTTTGAAAGAATCAGTTATCACAAAAAGTAGTTATTGTGACATAATTGTATAAGTTAGACATATGGTGTCACCGACTTATTTGTAGATATTGATGTCCTCTATAAAACTATAGTACATCACTTTGCTCTATTGTCAATAATTTAAGCAGCGTACGCGATATAAGGTATTTTTTTT
Organism: Asbolis capucinus; assembly: GCA_018249125.1. Taxonomy (NCBI): domain Eukaryota; kingdom Metazoa; phylum Arthropoda; class Insecta; order Lepidoptera; family Hesperiidae; genus Asbolis; species Asbolis capucinus. The sequence goes on from DWJZ01007800.1 coordinate 2,629, forward strand.
CATACATATTATATTATCGAAGTTTTTATACGGACCCCTAACGTTTTTAAAAATATTTTAAAGCTTTATGTCCTTACGTATTATTGACATATTATTTGTATATGTATTTGTCAAATATTTGGTCAGAATAGGAAAAGCTTTTGCAAGAAACTGCTAACGGAACTAGTAACGTGTTACTAACAGAAATAGTAAAGGACGAATAATCAAAAGAAATATATGTACTACCAATGAAATAATGACTATCAATGAAAAACGTCATCAACGAAAGTCCTGTCAAAAATACAACAGTTACGAGTAAAAATGCTAAAGGAATGTTCTATTTTATATACAAAATAAGTTAAAACTTGACATCGAGCCCACCTGATGAAAGGTGCTGATTCTTGAGTACTTATTGTAAAAGTAAAGATTACAAGAAAATCCTTTGAAAGAAAACTTTAGGCGAACGTGAACCGTCCTGTATAACAATAACGTATTGTTTACAGTCTTAAGAAGGCTTATGTTACACAAAGTGTTATATAATAAAGGTTTTCTTGATAACGTAGAAGCATGCCATATTCCGATGAAACTCGAGCCGAGCACTTCCCGGGCGTCATTTACAATCACTTAGCTTGATCTTAATATATTTGGAATTTTACTACCCGATGTAAAATGTGTGTTTTGGATATCTTTATATTATTATCTTTTGCCTGCGACTTTGTTCGCGTGATCGTGGTGGTGGGTGGTGGTCAAATGCTGCCCTATGCCATATGTAAACTACTAGCGAATGTATGATACGGTTAAATTAATACATTTTCATATGCCCCGCACTCCGCTTACCACGCGCCCCGCCATCCGAGTGTCCGAGCGCCCGCCGGTTCATCATTTTATTATCTTTATATATAACAGTATTTTTTTCTAGATATTTATATAGTCACTGAATGATAATGTAGCATTCTAATGGTAAAAGAATTTTTGAAATTTTTATTAAGTAACTTCATCATGCGATAAAATAAGTTATGACAAGTATACCATTTATTTTAGAAATATATGTCCCAACTGAAATGATAAATTTTACTATGAAGTATTAATTAACAAAATATAAAATATTAAGCACAGTATTAAAATTTATTTATCAGACTACAGCCATTAATATAACTTTAAACAGATATATAAACAAAATTAAATCCTAAATTAAAATGTATTATTCTTGATCTCCCAAGTGCGAAATAATAATTTCTTTGTAACATTAACCCTACTAAGAAACGTCTGAAGCTCGAGAATATTCTGACATTATTTAGTGAGGCTCGAGGGCATCCGCAGGAGGTTTCCCGAAGCCACGACGCGACGTGAAGTAGAAACACGATCCTGCGTCACTTCCGGCGTCCGTCACGGAACGACTTCCGGCAAGGCGCCAACCTTCAGCCACTTACAATCACTTAACACTTGCCGAAATGTAGTAGTCTCTTGCTTGACTCAGCCGCCAAACTACTCGTCTTGTTTCTGTGGGCGTGAGATAAACTTCTATGTGACATGACATGTACATATATTTGACTATGCATACATAATGTCTATCCTACTATGTCTGTTCGATCTTCACGCAAAACCCACTGAACAGATTTAGAAAAAACTTCGTATAATTATAGTTTGAAACCCGAGAATGGTTATAGGGTAAGTCTTATCCCAGGAAACGGCTTTTTCCCGCGGGATAAAAAGTTACAATTATTAGGGCAATTTTGTAACCATTGAACTAATTTATAAGAAATTTTATTTGTCACAATAACTTCTTTTTTCTAGTAACTGGTTCATCCAAAGCAAAGAGAGGATAGTTTCTAGTGTATGATATAATTTCAAGATATTTTGGAATTAATTCAAAAAAGCTTAAATTTTACGTTTTATATTATTTTATTATTCCACGCTTGTTGTGCCCTGCGGTTTCACCCAAATTTTATTAAACGCACAAATTTGTTACGGATCTACTTTAAAATTATGATATCACATTATGTATGTATATTTAAATACTATATATATATATTTGATACCCAGACAGACATCCATCCTGTTCGTTACAGAAAAAGTTATCTCGGGTGTAAATCGAACCCCGACCTCTGGCTTAGTCAACGTTACTAACCATTAGACCAACAGGCCAGTCAAACTCAATACCCAAGCTGTGCGACCAAATTCAATATGTCAAAATTTCTATGCTTCAATGAAGCCCAAAATAATTTCCTCAAAATTTTCCTACACGGATAAATATGTAGTAAGATCAAAATATTGTTTTAATTTCCGTCCCGCCGTTGTTTTTCCCGGGAATTCGATAGGGACTAAAGATTGGCGCCTGTACGAGCATATGTAATTTCCTTTGATATTTAATTTAATTCTAATAATTCCTTGTCCAATTCTATAGAATAAAGAGAGTACTGACTGAAAAAAAGAAAATGTCTGTGAGGCTGGAATTGATATTTGGCTTTGTTTATGACTGTCGCTGTGCCCGCGACCTCGTCCGCGTGGAGTTTAACAAAAAATATATCGTTCATTGCGCAGATTTTATGATAAGTTATGTACATATCATATGTTTTATAATCGATATTAATAATAAAACTGGAGCAGGGTTAATTCTGTACAACAAGTATTTTTTGAAAATTTTGATGCAGGGAGGCTTTGTTGTCGATATAGAGACCAAAACATTATTTTTTTTGAGTTAATTGTCTTTCAGTCTGTCTGTCTATTCCAGCTTCACGCAAAAATCACTGGGCAGATTTAGATAAAAGTTAGCATAGTCATAGGTTAAGACCCGAAACCTGTGATGTGTTGCTGCTGCTACCGAGATTAAACCAAATAATGGCATACAGAACAATCCTAATGGCCTACAACACAATCATAGTTGTTCCACCCAATGATAGCCCACTGCTGAGCCTCTGCTCATAATGAGGAAGCCTAGAGCATACTCCACCGCGCTGCTCCAAAGCGCATTTGCGAATCTGTAAGTGGCTGAGTATCGAATTTTTACACGCCGCGAAAAGCCACCGACAAGACTTAACGATTATCTGAATAACCAGGAGTGACCGGGAACATTTTCCCTCCGAAGCACGGAAGCGCTCATGACATTTTTGCCACTAGCCCATCCTAATAACCGCCTCCACTGTTGCTCAACTTGGTCAACCACCTAAGAACAACGTAAGACACTAGGCTATAAGCGCTTCATCACCGTCATTGCAACCCATAACTGTCCCACTGCTGGGCTCAGACCTCTCACAATGTAGGTCTAGGCCAAGGATGCTCAACCTTTTTGATAGTCGGGCCAAACTGAGGGATGCTACATTAACTGCGGGCCACTAATAATTCCTAGTTAATTTCTCTCAGGACTCTCAGGACAGTAATAAAAAAGTTCTAAAAAAATACTTGCGTGGGCCATTTAAAAGCCTTTCGCGGGCCACATTATAACCCGCTGGCCTGGGGTTGAGCTGCCTTGGTCTAGGACATAGTCCATAAGACGAAGTGCGTATTGATAGACCTTCGAAGTTTATTGGTAACTCAAGATGTTTTCGTTCACCGAAGCAGTGATAATCAACTTCTGATACGCACAAAACGTTGAAAATTACAGATGATCAAGGTTTAAACCCAGCACCTCCTGCTCGAGAGACTAATGTTCAAGCCGTTAGGCTGCCACTGCTTCTAATAACCGTATTTGATGAGTTTTTATTATTTAGCAACAAGTAAAATGTGTATAGATTGATATGATGTTATCGAACAAGCGTTTTTTAAATTTAATATGTCTACGTGGTGAACGGGGGTCGTTAGGGCACTTTTATTAAAAATCGTCAATCATTTTTCAGTCGTTAATATCTCGGTTGTCATCGTAGATACATCAAAATGAACTCAGATATTATGGAAACTTTACATTCAAATTCAAAATATATCTATTTTTGTAGGTAGTTATACAACGTTAATATTTCAATCTACCTCCGTTGCGGAAAGACGCTTCGTTGAGGACAAGAAAATGAGGAAAGAAACTTCTCGATACATTTTTGAAATTCATTTAGTTAGTGTCATCATATGTAATAGTAATTAAAATGTAATTTTATTTTCTCTTCATCATTTAATTCTTAATTTAATCATATATATATATTTTTTGCTGTCATGTTTATTTCTTTTCTCTGTTATTTCTAATTATTTACTTGCTGTCTTTGTTACTTTACCGCGTTCAATTGTCTCTGCCGCGGCCTTCCTTATGTAACATTTTTTTTGTTGGTATCTTGGTATCAATACAGTATAATAATGATACTACATAGTATTAACTGGGCTCGGAATGCATTTGTTTCTAGGCGTTCATAATAAAGTTATCGAAATATATAGTCTCTATAATTGCACAAACACACACAGGAGGCATAAAGAATTTTGCAAACTACGGGTACTCTATGTGGTGAGTATATATAATTTTTCACTTGCGCCCTCCTATCGGAAAAGTACCAGCATGAATATCAAACGATATCTCCAAATCTAAGTGGGTGAATGTAGCCCAATTAACAACAAGGAACTGTAACCGTACGATAAATGTATTATAATGGGTCAGCACGTATTATTTTAATGAAATATTTAATTTTACTAGTGTTTTGGGTGTATGATGACTAAATCGAGTGCGTGTTCCGTCGGCTCATGGGCGGCTCGCACGCGATGTTGCCTGTCCTGCTATCGACTTACACCCTGTTAAATCTGGCCCAATATTTGTAAAGCCTATTCATTACGATAGCGCCCCTTTATTTCATTGTTTCTCCTTGTTGAAGATCTTTAAATTTGTTACTCGCCTTCAACAAGCATGAAATATGGCATGTTTATTGTTGCGGTCAAGTTAGTTTTATATGATTACATATAAAGTTATCGTCTGCATCAGTTACCATGAAAATGCGAAGGAGGGTGTTTTTTGGTTCAAGTATTTTATTAATCAAGGTATTATTTTCCAAAAAACTGCGTAAAATTATATACATTTATTAAATAATACGTATTTTATTAATAAAATAATACATAATTCACGGCACGCGACACTAACGACATCTTCCCACACGGAACTTGTCACAGTTTTCGTTGAACACAATCTAACCACTGAATTCCACGCTTGCACTAATTTAAATCCATCTTCTTCGTTAGAAATTTTAGGATGTTTCTTGATCTCTATGGCCTCCCTGAATAAAAATTTTAAAAAAATATTTAAAGTACAGAATTAACCCTGTTACAATCTTATTATTACTATACATTGGCAAACTTGACAATATTATATGGTATATTTGGAATCGTGGCCGAGGTATAGCTAAGAGATTTGGTTTGATTATATAAGTCATTTTTCGTCACATAAAGTCTAAAACGATTCTTTGGAATATTCACATCAAAATAAGTCAGTATTAACTGAATTACAGAACGTGTTGCGGATGCACCGTCTGTTTTTTCCAATTAGATGAAGACGGGATTGGGTTGGTGTGAGTGGATAGTGTCGACGAGTCGGGGAACCGAAGCCGGTGAATGCCTCGCCTCCGAGCCTCTGAAAGAAAATCTAATTTGGATTTGAAGGATTAAACCAGCCATGTTTCGGCCTAGTAGGGAGACAACTTGCTTCTGTCGTCCTATAATTAAATTAGATAGGGAATCCTTTCGCTGAATTGTTTTAGAAATCTCTGAAGGGTTGTTGTGATATGGTGTCATTATTGGAGTACGACTATGTTTCGTTTTTATTTGTTTGTACTCGGAACGTTATTTGGTATCGATTTACTTAGAGAGATTTGAGGTAATATGTTATTGAGCGTATTTAAACGTAGCATTTAATGTAAAAATCTAGTGCTGAGCGATTCAGGCAGATAAGCTAAAAGTAATAATTTATCATCATCATCATTAGCCTTTGATATCCACTGCTGGACATGGGCCTCTCCTAATTTGCGCCAATCTGACCGATCCTGAGCCCTTTGAAACCAGCTGATGCCCGCTGTCTTTCCCAGGTGATCAGTTCACCTGTTGGATCGTGAGGAAACCTGCCTGAGACTTCTTAAGAGTTCTCAAAGGTGTTTGAAGTACACTTGGCCAGTGGTGGACTATGGCCCGTACCCCTCACACTGTGAGTGAGTCGCGAGCCCAGTAGTGGGACAGTTATGATGATATAGGATGTGAAATGTCAATATATTTGTCGACTGTACTACGGCATGTTAGTTGGCGAGGTCGCAGAGACTATGAATCGACCGCAAACTCGTAATTTCCACTAAGAACGATAAATGGTGACATTACGTCCACATGGCCGGCGTTTAGATAGTTTAATAACATTATTCTACTCTCTGTTTGTTGAGGAACAGCTACGAGTTATGGGTTCAATTCTAATTATACTGAATATATAATGGACTGGTTTCTGAGTGCGACTTCGTCTGCCCCTTTATCAATAAAGGTAGCATGTCTGAATGTTTGCTTTTCAGGCTCATTTAAAGATAACATACAAAGATATAAGCTTGCATATCATACCAGGGGAACCTGTCGGGATGGAATCTAGGACCCTTGGACCTCCCGTTCGAGAGACCAACGGTCAAACTGCTAGGCTATCACTGTTTATTAGCCTTACGCTTTCACTGTTGCTTATCATTGCTTTACCACTGAACCGATCTTGATAAAACTTAGTACAGAGGTAGATTGGAGTCTGCGAAAGTACATAAGCTAACTTTTATTGTGAAGAAAAGTCGTAAAAGGGTTGAAATAGGGGATGAAAGTAATTGTCGAGGACGTTAAATTCTTGGATGTGAATTCTGAATAGAATTCTGTATTTTATTTAGGTACTTGATAAGTAAATTAATATTTATTACTTTTTTGACCTGGGAGTAGGGGATTAATACTAAGAAATAAAACTGTAGTATAAAGCCAATACCACAAACTAATATTTTAACACTGTGTTCTGTAAAATGTATTAGTAACAGGAGCCAAGAAATTGAACTAAAAGCCAACTTTGAACTGCATATTTCATGCATGTATTTCACTTACCACTTTCTATTTTTGTCTGGCGAAAGACATGTGGTGTCTCGGATTGCAACTCATAGCTTCCTTCCATTAGGTCCCCTTTGAAACTACCACCCGTATTCATGAACTATACTTACCTAAATTATACTTTTGAGTACCTTTTAACGTCGCTTAAATCAATTATTTAATGTTTTTTGCTTGATTGTACATATAAAAACAATTTTATTTTAATTCAAGGTCAAATTGTTTATTTCATCGTAGGAACTAATAGTTCAGTGAGATATTAGTAATGAATATAAAAGCAAAAGTCCTAAGTGTATGTAGGAGTGAACGTGAAATGGAACGTATAGAGGAGGTGAGGTGCGGGGTATGAGGAAGGGAGGAGAACGGTGACTGGTGTGCAAGGGAGACGTGTGTGGAAGACGAGTAAATTAAGGTGAAGACTGTTTTATAAATTATTATTCTATAAAACTAGAGTGTACCTTACATATTTTTGTATGAAATAGAATTCAATTTATTCAACACACGATTACTGTATGTATGTAGAAAAACAAAAAAAATACGTGTCTCCTTCCTGTCTTGTCTCCTCTTTGGTCAAGGCGACTGATTTCTAAATCACACCCGTTAGTGTGCCGACAGGAGGGCGATAAGTAGAAGCTTAGTACCTATTTAAGTAGCGAAAGAAACTTAAAGGTATAATTAAGTAGAGAAAAAAATGAAAAGATAGGTGAGACAGTTACCAGTAATATCACAAATAAAGCTTATCTGAACTCGCCCCCAGCCTCTTCCTGACCCCCCACCCCCCCTTTAGATGACGGCTCTTTTAACCCATTCTCTCCTTTTGCTCAAAGTTGTGTATGGGTAGGCAAGTATTATTATTACTAGAAACTGCCCTTGCTTTGTTTCGGAACCATTTACCGAAAAAGTAGTTACTGTGACATAACTGTAATAGTTAGGCACATGGTATCATGGACTTTTTGTTAGATACTGATGTCCTGTATAAAACTGTAGTACATCACTTTGTTCATCACGCGATATAAGGATATTTTTTCACATGTACAGTTCCAATATCGCAATTTTCGTACGGACCCGTAACGATTTTGAAAATATTTTGTAGCCTCTGTTCATAATGTAGCAATGTAACGGTACAAGAATTATTCAAATCAATCCTGAACTATTCGAGCCTCTTCTCGTCAAACAAACAAACAATCAAATCATCTGTCTTTATAATAGTAATATAGCGACAGGTCACTGACTCCTTTGTCCTACCAACATCATTTACACCCCTATAATAATGTCTGAAAGAAATTCTTTTTTTCAAATACTCTAAATCCTAAATTTATATTCAAAAAAGAGTAATGGTAAGAAACATTTTTTAGTATAAGATAATTGCTTGATCGCAAATTAAAACCATCTTAATTCAGAAAAAAATTCCTTGAATAATTTGCGGCGCAATGGTTAGTCCGAGATAGAAATACGAGCATTACAGCACTGATTTAAATTTTGTTCATTTGGGTTTTGTCATTTCTACGTGGCTTTAGTGGCCAATCCAAGGAAGCCGATAAGCCGACAAAATACCTCCGATATATCTCAACGACTGTCATCTACATGGTGTGTTGATAAGACGTAGCCTATCTATACCGTCCGTCTAACCATCCATACGTCCTGACAAACTCGCATTTTTATATTAAATCTTAGTCATCCTTGCAAGCCATAAGTGCCCCACTACTGGGTTTGGGCCTTCACTCACAATATGAGGGATACAGGCCATAGTCCACCACGCTGGCCAAGTGCGGTTTGGTGGACTTCACACTCCTTCGACAACTTTATGGAAAACTCAGGAGTGTATGTTGCCTCACGATATTTTCCTTCGCCGTAGCAAGTGATAATCAACTTGTGATACATAATATTGAAAATTTGAAGTATTTTTTTGCATCCAGACAAAGATAAAGGACTACCCTCCGGAGATGCGCAGGAGGGAAGTGGTGAATACTCATGCATACCAGCATAGCTGGCTGTACTGGTTTTATGGGATTCACAATAAACCTAAGCGCATACACACTAAACACTACCTGAGGCTGTCTTTGGGTGAATGGCTTCTAAGCCTTCATCTGAGGCGACCCCGCTTGGAGAGGTGAGGCGAGAATTTGAGGTGAACAGGATTTGAACCAAAACCTCACGTTAGAGAGACCAACGTTCAAACCACTAGGCTATCACTGCTTTCAATTA
>DWJZ01007801.1:0-11814 GCA_018249125.1 Asbolis capucinus
GGACACACTAACTTAGTAAATGCCTATTCACTCTTCTCTTGAAGACTCCTACATCGTACTTAGGTGGGTACACGCAGGCAAGATATGTTTAATATGAAAATACTTCAAATAAATAAATTTTGGTACTATCTCTCTTTGTATTGGTTTTCTGAAAGAGGTCGCTCTCAGTACATATATCTCATGGGTGTTATTCCAGGCTATAATCTACACCTGTGCCAAATTCCCGTCTAACTGTGGCCCGCAACAATATCCTTCATGGATCTTATACGAAAATGTTGGCGTCCCGTATTTTACACTACCGCCTGTACCAAGCAAACTAGGACCAGGTATTGACAGCAATATGTTTTTAATTACATAACTGAAAATATCTATAACAATGGAATCAATTTTGGTCGAAAATATTTTTAATGAACACATTTTACGTAATCTGTCAGCGCTAAAGAAAAAACATCTAACTTAAAATAAACTCAATCGATACCGTTAAGAATTTTGATAAAATGATAAAAATGACATTTTTTAGTATTTCTTAACAGATGTTCCGAATTGCATTCGAATTATTCTTACAATGTTGAAATTTTAATGTATTTGAGTATCTTCAATTGTATTTAGCGGTTCTTTATTTGAACAGAAAAATCGGTCAAGTATAGCTAAATATGATCAAACTAGAATCATAGATTAACGGGTTTCACAGATAGAGCGTTGAAGTACATATACTTAGTTTTGTAATTCGTACCATAAAAAATAAATCACATGACTACTTTTTCAAAAATTTATCGGATAGCTTCTAAGTAATTCTTAATAAGTACAATTAATACCAAATATAATTATTGGTAATAAATGCATTCAGTTTAAATTACTTTAATGTAGATATTGTATTGTAGTATGTCTCAGTAACCTGTTTAAATTAGGAAGGAAACCTTCCGTTTTAAGTCTTCATTTATATGTATTTCATGATAATTAAATTTCGTTACTTTACAAAGACCTCCAAATCCTAAGTTACAAATTTCAACGTCAAATTCACAGACCATATACAACTTAATTAACAGGTTTATATCTTGTTGACATTCATAGTAAAACATGCAACATTTACATGACTTTTAATTTTTGTATCACTTTATCTAAACTATGTATTTCAAAACGATTCTTTTTTTAAATAATCACTCATAGGAAACTTTTATCTTTTCTTTCAGTTTTTATATGAAAAGACATCCTTATACGCATTCACTTTATCTATTCTTCTCATTACTCTATGGTTTTTAAGCTTAATGACATCAGGGCGCTTGAGTGGTACTTCAGGAAAGTGCGTTGCTCTTGCAGTTCATACAACCTCTTTGGTTTGTTTTTCAAACACTCCGGTCGTCGATCTCCTCCGTACAGTTATAAGGTATTATTTGCTCTGTGAATTAAACAAACTTCACATTCATTATTTATGGTTAGGATAACGTAATATCGTAACGGATGTCCTATTTAAAGTGCTAAATGTTAATTTATTTGCACAGAGATGGCGGTGTTACTTAAAAATTGCAATCAATAAAACGTTAACGGTGTACAATCACCTACAGACTTCGCGATGCAAATTAATCCAGTGGAATTTACCTATTAAGCTGGCTTAAAAAGTATAGAGAATATTAAGAAGTCAACTTTAGGAGATTGACATAAGTATTTACGAAAATACTAATTGGAAACACCTCTTACTCCTTACACCCAAAGTTTATGTATGGGGATACGATAAAAATCGTAAGAAAAGGAATTAAAACCATTTTGGAGATAGAAAAAATAAATGCAACCGTTCCGAGATGACGTCCCGTCCCGCGCCAAAATTTGACAGTAAACGTCACCGTGGCTGTATGTAAGTTTTTAGGCCAAACTACCAAGTTTGTTAGCCTGTATTACAACCACAGAGTAATAAACATATAGAACGGATAGGTCACGCCGCGCACCGTGTCACGAGGTCGTACTGAGGGAAAGCATGCAACATCTATTACAGCTAAAGAAGCTCTGGTTGCAACACTACCAAAGGTTATCTTATGTAATATGTGCAGTACCTGTCTAGTCTGTGGTCAGATATTTATGTAATATCGAGGAGATTGTCTGATTTGAATCACCGTTGAAAATTGTACGGGAATTATGCAAATAATGGAGCAATTTCAGGTTATGTCAAATTATCGAGGATTTTGTAAATCGTATTGTTTTGCCATTGTAAGTTACAGTGAAAATATGAATAAAGAAGTGAATGATATAATAAAAAAATTAAGTCAGATTTACTCGTATTTCAAATCACATAACTGCTTTTAAAAAAACGTTTACCGCGACGTACTGGCAATACTACTGTCTATTAGTTTTTATTATTCATCACTAAAATCAGTTTTCCTTATCTCCTTTTTATTATTATAGTATTTTTTACATCCTTATACATCATTCAAGATACTTAATAAACAAATATTTTTTTTGTGCCAAACAATAATTAACAGTCCATAACATGAAGTAACGATTGCTATCTAACTATAAACCCAGAGCTATATTGTTTATGCCTTTTTGACTATAGCTAACACCTGTCTATATAACTCAAGTAGGTATGTCATGTTTCTTTCGCAAAATCACTCATAAACGTTGACGCACTCAAATTCAATTTATAATATAAATTAAATTACAAGCGTATAACTATATAATTTAACATATCTTTAGTCCGTGAGAATATGTGTTCGCTTGTATAATATTACGAAACTAGGACTCCAAGTTATAAAAAAAGTAATTGAATAATAAATGATATAATTTTGTTATTTATTATCTGTGTAACATTTCTCACTGCGCGCGCTTAGTGTATGAAAATGGCGCGAAACCGCCTGTCATATTTTTTTCTTTTTTAATTTGTAAATATTATTCGAATTAATGTTTTTTTTGTGGTTTTACAAGGTATTTTTTCTTAATAATTTGTCCATTCCTCCGACATCTGGGCTTACATTCTAAAATTACTCCTAAATCCCTATTGCGATGGTTCTCCACATTACCGAGGAGGTCTAGATCATACTGCACTATTCTGTTTCAATGCCCATTAGTGGGATTAATGGCAAACCCACGTGACAGACGTTTTTTGCCGCCCGAATGCCTCCGACGTGGCTTAACGATAATAACTGGGACCGACGTCTTTTTGGCCTTCCAAAGCACTCACCTTCTTACCACTAGCGGTGACCCATCCGTTTCCTTTACACGAATAAATGCAGTAAATTTATGTATTTTCTATCATAATAAAATTAAAGAAACATTTCAGTTAACGAGTTGGCAACTGGTGGTTGGCAAGTTGTTGCGATATGGAACGCTCTACTGGGCAGATTACGTACACACTTGGACATAACCTAGATTTTTTACTGGCCACTGTCTAACGAACATATTCCTCTGTCAAATATTTTTTTGTTTTTACAACGCTTATATTAGCTTGACCAGTAGGAATCTTCCAAGCTTAATTTCACACAATTCTATCTGCCTAAAATCTTCACATATAAATGTGTAACTTCAATGACAATTATTTCAATTCGAGTACAAATACAACACTGAGCTGATATGATGGAACTGGAAGGTAGATTGGGAACCTTGGGATGGCTACAAGCAAACCCATCTTTTTGGACTCATTCGATTTGTCTTGATGAGTCCTCTTCAAATCAACTGGAGACGAGGATCTGATGAGAGATCATCAGAATGACAGAACCCTGCGTTTTTAGTTTGAACCTTTGTATGTTTGCTCCAAGTTTTCCACGCCTTTCATGTAAGTCCGTTAACGGTCTGTACCCGACATGAAAGACAGACAAATATACAAACATACACACTTTCTCGTTTATAATATTAGTATAGATACATCGATTTCTGCTTGTTGTTTGGTAGAGATAAATAAAATCTTTAAGAGAGATAAAATCTTTAGTGTAATATAAATATTTTATCTATACTTTTTTACCTCAAATTGCCAATAAAAAATGTTGTTTTTGTTGTCGTATTTTTGTTAGGATATTGTTGACCCATATGTGACCCCCGGTAATTCTAATCAGGACCCCATGGTACATAAACATAAAAAAACCCTGTTAATGAATTGATATTAGGAAAGCGGTCAAGACCGAGCCGGATTTTTTTTCCTTTAGGTACCTAGTGGCACGATGAGATATTTTTTTCTCGACATACATATATCATGGTATACTTTTTTTTTGTCGAGGGGGAAATCTTCACAAGATAATTAACACTAACCCCTCCCCGGGCAGCCGTCCGATGCATATGGAGAGGCTCCGGGATCCAATATGAACGCACCGTCGTTATATACATAAATATATCATGGAATATACATACATCCGAAGCAAAATATTGTAAAGGATATATCATACTAATAAATACGAAAGTATGTAAAAATTTATGGATGAATGGATCTTTGTTTTCGCACACAAACTACTGACTAATATTAGACAGAGAGACAGACAAGAGTATATGTATGTAGATGTGAGTACTTTTTTTCAATATACCACGCGGGTGAAGCCGCGGACGAAAACTAGTAAGAAATATTTTGCGCAACAAAAAAAGATGTCTGAAACCCCATTTCAATATTTAAAAAAAATCAAATCCTGATATCATGGACGTACGAAGGGGAGGGCGCAGCCCCCCCCCCCTTGAATCCGTACGAAGGGGAAGAAGCAGCCCCCCCTTGAATGCAGCCATATTATATCTATATCCTACTAATATTTGAAAATTTAAAGTTTATGTAAAGGTTTAGACGCTTGCCTTTTTTTCACACGCTGCTCGCATTAAAATTAAACATGGCACACAGATAGACCACATCCAGGAAATAGACCAAGAATAGATTTTATCCCAGGTAGAAGTTACCCTGAGATGATGTTCGCGGAAATATGTTTGGATGCTTGCTTTTCAATGCATCTGGAATAACACAGATCACTTTTTATCAACGACGCGGGCGAAGCTGCAGGCAAAAACTAGTTAACTTAAACAAAGAAAAATATCTAGTTTGCCACCCCTGGATCCTTGTACCCTCCCTAGTTCAGAAGTTGATTACACCATTCCTGTTATCATGCCCATTCTTTTACTCCCCGTCCCCTTCTTAGAAGTTGGTTAAATCCTGCCTATTCTTTTACTCCCTGTCCCCTTGTTAGAAGTTGGTTACATCCTGCCCATTCTTTTACTCCCTGTCCCCTTGTTAGAAGTTGGTTACATCATGCCCATTTTTTACTTTTAAATACGGAACCCTAGTAATGGCAACCGTGACGGTATCGATAAATTACACGTCCAGTCGTGATCACATGGCAGATGAGCAAAACGGGTTCTGGTCCCAGTACCTCATTCTAGTTAGATACGCCACCTAATTAATTATGTATATTTGAACACTCGTCAACCAGCTATTATGTATTTGTTGGAGATAATATTTTATACAATGCTATATTTTATGACGTGTTTACCACGAGTACGTCGATGTGATATGGTTGACTGGCAGAGAATGCTTTTAGCATTAAGTCCGCCTTTGTATACTTCCAATCTTTTGTATGATACATAAGTAATAAATAAATAAATATACGTTCCTATCCCCCCCATTCCCCCTTCACGATTCCATCCTCTTCACTCCCTACAGTCAATACTACATCTATACTTAATGTAAATTCGATGTGGATTCTTTTTCCTACAAAATTGACAAGTTTGTATGGAAAAATTTGCATGCATATAAATTGTTTGTTTGTATGCATATAAATTGTTACGTTATATAACCTTATTCTTTCGATAAAAAAGAAACCCCTATTTTTTACTACATTGTATGTTTTTAAACTTATAATTACCATAGTTAATACAAACTACATTTAAAGTCGTTGTATTAGTTTGCTAAAGTTAAAATGGTATCTTAAATTGCTTATTAGTGCAAGTTTTGTATAAAGGTAAATAAATTGTACTAAGAAACGATTTTAGTAATCATTAACGACTCTGAGTGACTCGAAACTTCTACCTCGACTCGACTCGACTCTTATAGCTGTGACAATAAATAAATCGTGAATATTCATTCTTACTTTTAATGCATTATTAATTAATGGAATATCCTACATTAGTGCTAGAATTATTGCTACACTACATGATTGTATCGTCAGAAATACAATTTCATAATTTATTCTATAAATATTATAAAGTTACGATAAGATTTGTAATGATCTATTGTATTTATGTATCTTTATTTATATATATCTACATCCCTAATATACTTCATATATATATATGTTGTTAAAATCATAAACATCCGTTCATCCATCAATCCATCTATCTATCCATCCATCAATATATCCATACTTCTATCAATCCATCCATATATCTATCCATCCATCTATCTATCCATCTATCTATCCATCCATCTGTCTATCCATACTTCTATCTATCCATCTATCGATCTATCCATCCATCTATCTCTCCATCTATCTATCCATCTATCCATACAAACATATATACATACATCCATCAGAAACTTTCACATTTATTATATTAGTAGGATAGGTGATCTTAATAAATAAACTATAAGTCACACAAAAACAATCATGACATAAAAACAATTTTGAATATCATGCATTGATATAATCTGTAATTGTGATTCATGATAGTACGTGACATATCACGTATATCCGTGATATTGGCCGATAACAATTAAACTGATAACATACGTATTCTAAACGGTAAAATTTCTTTGTTGCATCACTTGCTAATAACATAAATTATGAAAGTAGTTGTCTGTCTGTCTTTTCACGCTTAAACTGCTGAATGAATTTTGATGAAGTTTCATTTATGACAGTGTTATACCTATTTGTTGTTGGCGCCATATACCTTCTAGTAATAGGATTACTAAAATTTCTACTAAAATCCTACTAATATAAAAATGCGAAATTAGAATTACATGTCGAGTTTGTCTGTTATCTTTATCTACTGAACCGATTTTGATTAAACTTGGTACAGAGGTAGAATAGAAGTTGAGACAAATTATGAGCTACTATTTATCACGAAATAGGAAATTATAGTATGTATGGAAGTTAGTTACTAACGAAGATACAATTATAAGACATTGTATTCATGCGCTATATTTGGTGATGACTTTGGGGATGGGTGATCATACCACGAGGATGTATTCGGGGGAAAAGCTAGTGATTGAAATAATTTAAAATCATCACAAAAATTTAAATATTATCGGCTATTGTTATCATATTTGTTCCTCGTAGGGCACGTGAAGTTCTCGATCACGGTTCATGGTTAACAAATTGCCTTGAATTGACATTAAAACTTCCGACACTTGGATTGGCTAATTTCTCAAAAATGGAACAGTGTGGTGGTGTATGCTGTGAACTTCCTCAGCTTTGAGGAGAAACCCGTTGCATACTGAGCCATTAGTAGCATAACTAAGCCAATGCTCTTCTAAATGTTACGAAAACCCATCTTAACAATATCATTATTTTAATCTGTAACATTTAAAATAGAAATAATACGCAGGCAAAAACTGGTTTCATACAGAAATAAAGATTACACAATTGTTGAGAGGAACTGACATCGTAGGAAAAAGCGTCGCTAATTTTGAAGCAACTCAATAAGACAGATAAAAAATGTATTTAAAATGACATCTTTACTTTAAGTACTTGGTAATTCAAATCAACTCGGTGTGCCATCTAGTGCTAAACTTGTGAACTAAATCCAATAGATACAATAAAAAAATCTTCTTATTTAGTTTCACAGTAACAAATCACAGATGGCGCAATTACCTATTATTTCAATGTTTCCCAAGTTTACACACAACACAATTTTACTGAAATCAAAATTTGTTTTTTTTTATTTGTACGAGTAGCATATAGGAGTACAATCGAACAAATACACTTTCGCGTACACATTTGTAAGCATTATAATATGAATGGATGGATGGAATGAATGGATTATGAAATCGGAAACAAAGTAAATTAACTGAATTCTAAAATATTATTTTTTTTATATTCCTTACACAATGATTCTAATGAATATATGATTATACATATTATATATTTTCCCAATATACTTTAATAATTGAATATTTAACAAATTTGTGTCATACTTCGAAGAACGATTACTTTATTTAAAATCAAATACGTACTTTAATTAAAATTTTCTACCTTTAAATGAATATTTTAAAACGAATATTTTTTAAATTTTAAACTTCAGCCGTTTGTACAGAAGTCGCTTTCCTTTGTAATTTAGCAAAGAATACTTACTATTATAAAACAAATAATTTATTATTATTTACGTTACTTAACCGTAAACAAAACTGTTAGTAATTATACTAGTTATTTTAATTTATTAATTTGACTATTTACCAACCTAAATAATACGCAACATTGCAAAATTAGATACCTACTGACTGTTTTAAAATACATAATTAAAACTGTTCCAAATAAAAAATATTATGAATTACATTTTAAAATTATTATCATTAAATACAATTTCAATAATGAATCACAACTTAATTACGGAATGAGGCAACTTGAAGGTAAATATTATATTGAATTTCAAACTTTAAATAATTTTAATGCTCCAACTGACCTATTTCACGACAAGCTATAATATCAACTAACTAGGAAGGGCTATAATTTGTTGACATATTGAACATAAAGCAAATATGCTTGTTTTGGTAATCAAATACATGATATATTAATGGTTATTGTACAAATATTCGTTCAATGCCAATTATATAGTTAAAGGTTTTCCTGGTTAAAATACTGAGATAGGATTTATAAGAATTCATTCACGTTGATACTCATTTATCTAATATGATAAAATAATTCATTTTTTATATTTATTACTATGTTTCTCTATTTCTATTAATAAATTTCTAAAGCACTTGCACAACTATTTCTTATCAAGGTCATGACGAACTAACATACAAACTTTCATCCCCTATTATAACTTATTTTGACAAAACACGTAAGTCTATTGTTTTTGTAGGCTCCAATCTATCTTTACACCAATTTTAATCAAAATCAGTGGAGTATTTTAAGCGTAAAGCGTAATAAGTAGACAGATAAACTTACTGTTTAGTTTGTTTATTTGTAACAAAATATTCTTAGTATGTATATTAAATAAATCAATACTTTCACATTCATGCCCGAACGAAAACTAATTATTTAATTATTGAGGTAAAAATAACATAACATAAATCTTTATACCTTTGTCGTTTCAGTCGCACATACGAATAGAAAAAGATGAATGATTTTTTACCGAAGCCGTTATTTCGTCTAATTACGTGACAAGTTTAGACTTATTCAAACCCCATTAAAGATGATGTAACTGAGACCAAACAAACTAGAATCCGCCTAACACCCGTCGTATTACTTAAATATTTAAACATGCGGTCGGAACTCTAACCTTCAGAAGGAAATTCGCCTTTCGAAACGCACAGACATAAGTTCAAAGGTTGAACTACTCGTTTTTTGATTTATTATAGACCGGATTTATTATTTATATTTATTTTTAAGCTTAGCCTATTTGGTTGATCATAGCCTCGTTAGTAGATTATAGCCTAGGTGGTATTTCATAGGCGCGTTAGTAGCTTATAGCCTCGTGGGTAGGTTATCGCGTAGGTAACCTACGGCCTAATTGGTAGGTCATAATCTAGTTGGTAAGCTTATAGGCTTATCGGTAGCTCAATGGCCCAGTTGTTAATCTCATTTTCTTATTTTTAGCTCAATAGCCTGGTTGAAACACTCACATGCTAGTAGGTATCTCACTAGCCTAGTTAGTAACTCATAGCCTAGTAAGTAACTTATAGCCTAGTTGACAATAACCTTATCGAAGTAAGTGCAGACTTTTTGTGTAATATATGTAACGACTAAGGGATCCAGTAAAAGTTATGTCAAAAAAATTAATAACTTTTACCTTCATACATCACATGGTCCCGCGAGAATCAACTCTTTGTCCGGAATAAAAAATATCCTAAGGCTATTATCTACCGTTGTATTATCTACAACTACGTCCAATTTTATCTACATATATTGAGTTAATTATAAATGGCAAGTCTAAACGGTTTCAGGATTTCCATACGAATTTCAAATTGTTATCCCGCGGGAATGAAGATGTTTTCCGGGATAAAATATCCTATAACATTTCTCAGTAAATAAATTATCCGACGTAAAAAAATATCAATTCAGACCAGCAGTTCCTGAGATCTTCGCGTTCAAACAAACATAAATTTCAGTTTTATATTAGTATAGATTCATATATATACTAATATTATAAAGCTGTCATGTCAAGCAAAGGCATTGTTTTTCCGTAAAATAATATTTTTACTTATAATATTGCTTTATATAAGCATCCTGTATCTAATAGCGTTTATCTGAAAACGTTTTTTTGTGCAAATCGATATGTTATCTACATATAAAATGACTTGTATAAGAATATTTAATATGTAAATACATGTATAAGAAAACGAATGTATTGCTACCTCTTGATAATGAAGAATTTTATAGCTTGTATGTAACTTAATATCCGTACTTAAGTTAATAGGTATTTGTTGAGATATTTAGTCGCCGGGTTATTTATAATAAATTAATATTCATGTTTTTATTTTCATTATATTATTATAGTGTTCGATCCGCTTAATAAATTTGTAAATTACTAACAGATAAAGCCAGTGGAATGTGAGATATGGAATTTGATTCGAGTTCCTTATTTAATTTGGGGGAGTGAAAAAAAAATGGAAAAAACTAAGTAAATACAAAAACTCATTGTGACAAATTAAAAAAAATGAAGAATTAAAAAGAATGAGAAAGGATTTTAGAAAGATTTTAGAAATGTAGATAAAAAAAATTTCCCCCTTTTTATGCCATTACGAAAAACTGTTATAAAATTAGTAGTAACTAACTTAGCTATTCTTACTGCTATTATTATAGTTAGTGATAAATACATTAATACGAATAATAAGATACACAGCAATAAATACAAACATATTTGGCCTTAACCTTGCTCGTTCCTTTAAATAGAGAGCCAGTAACCCTCAAATAGCCAATTTTTACTTTAAAATAGAGTGATAGAGTTTACAATTCTCTATCTCTCTCTATAAATTTCTAGAATACAAATAGTACCACAAATTATCCAAACAAATTATTAAAATCTAACCAACGAACAAACATACACATCTGTAACATAAATACCACGGAATACCCTGAACGGAACCCACAGACAAGATTACAAAGACAATAATACAAACGATTAAATATTTATATTTAACATGTATTGTGTATCAATTAATTCCTAGTTTTTGCATCAAAACCGATTAATATGTTCTACTTCATGTACCGGTAATTATAAAAATCTAGGTAAGCCCTCAATAAAACAAAGAATCACAACAGTATAAATAAACATGCTAAAATACATACTAATTACATATATTAAAATATTATTAACTTTGCACGTTAAAACTGAATAAATAATGAGGTTAATTAAAACAAATATTTTTTAACATCATTGTATTATTTTCTAATCTTTTGTATTGTGTAATTTGACCTACAAACTACATAAATTAATTAAAAATATTTTAATTATACATACATGTCGGCTGAACTAAGCTTCTTGTCTGCATTGAAAATCGACTGTGATGTAATGTACTGAAGGACTAATTTAATTAGACGATATAAACGGAAATATTTAATGTTTTTTTTGTGATTTTTTTTTGCGAAATATATAACATTAAAATATTTTGTTTCTTCTCCATCACAACTTCTAATCTCAGCATATCAATCATTCTTCCTACGTTATTCTTCAAAAGGGACACAAAGGTTTCTCTTCTTA
>DWJZ01007802.1:0-11812 GCA_018249125.1 Asbolis capucinus
AATACATACTTAAATAGATATTTCTATTACACACCCAGACACACAGAACAAACATTCCCGCTCATCACAGAAAAGTTGGACCTGGGTGGGAATTGAACCCACAACCTCAGGTGTAGTAGTCAGGTTCACTAACCACTAGACTAAGCGGCCTCTTGTTTTGAAAGCTATGTGCGTTGTAGAAGTTGATTATCACTTGCCACAGTGAAGGAAAACGTAAGGAAACCTGTATTCCTGGGAATTCTACGTGAAGTCCACCAGTCTGCACTATGACTATGGCCTGCACCTCACACTGCCCGGTAGTAGGACAATTATAGTTTGCAATCAAGAATGATGAGATGTAGGGTAGGTACATAATTTAAATTTAACTTTATGGACTTGTGGGTACTTAGAAAATATCAAACGTCACCTGTGATCCTGTCAAGAATTTCTACGCATCGACATTGGAGCCGTGACTACGATCCATACAATTAGGTCAAAATATCCATATCCATATAGGTAGTATATTTTATGGAGTTTCAATAGGTATAGGATACACCTGAGATTCACTAATAGCAATTACACAAAATAATAATTTTACTACTGTGTTCGCTCAACTGGCCAACTACCGTCCGGTTTACGCTTCCTACATATCGTGAGTACCCATTGTATAATAGTAAAGTCTACTTATTACTACGGATGTAGTAAAAAAATTGTTCCATTATCGCAGTGAACATAATTTTCCTACTCTCGACTAGTGTTCGTACTACGAAAACGTCATAGACAAAGAATTCAACGTTTTCTTTGTTACTGCTTTGTGTTTTTGTATGATTCACGTAAATTACGTAGGTTAAATTTAATATTACCGTTGTATGAAATCATCTGAAATGTATGAAAATTGTAAATTTCAAGATGTCATAAGATAAAGTAATTTATGATTTAGGAAAGCGTTTTAAATAGGTAATAAATGTATGAAGATATATTTCAGATAATACTTTCAGACAATACTTCCAAGATGGCGGCTATCTACCCGGTCCCGGCCGTAGCGACGCTCTAAGACCATAAATAAGTCTGGCATTTTGAGCACCTTGCGTAGTATTTTACGTGCATTGGCAAATACTTAGGTACAATGCGACAATAAACCCTTTGAATTCCCGAACGTAGTAAATAAGGTCACCAGCTAACATAAATTAAACTTTATGGCTCCCAAGAAACGGTCCGGTTTCGTTTGAAAAAGACGTGGAACATGAGCTTGCTATGCAGGCGGCACTACCGACTCACGATTTCAAAACAGATTTATGATCGACCACGATAACGGGCTTGCGATAAAAATTTTGCCATTCCTAGGAAACGTAGCTAGCCACATCAATCTTTACAATGCTTTGCAATATAAGTATATACCTAACAATGGCAAAATACATTCTTTACAATCGCTCCCACCCAATACCTACTTCTGAGCATGACTCTCTACGCGTAACTGAGGAGAACTAGACCATACTTCACCATGCAACTCTAACTCAAACACAGGAGAAGAGGATTATTTGCAATGCTTAGAGAGTAGGTCACAACTAGAAATAACCCTTTTAAGGCCATAAGGAAGCCAATGGGTAGACATGTAACATCAATGGTAAGCAATGGCAACCACCCTTTAGGGCACCCAGAGTAGCAGATCTCATTGGCAGCCAAGTGACGAATCTGTTTCTCTCAACATCAGCAAAAGAAAAGAAGACAAAGAAAGAAGACAATCAATGCATTCGGGATCTAAGTGACAACAACAGACCCAGCACTCCGCACAAAATCGGTCTGGAATTTTTTCCATAAAATTGACGAGTTTGACGTCATGTGACGCAATTTAGCGTCTCTTGTGATCCTCCCCACGACGACACGTAAAATGTGGCATACTCCAATATCCTTATAACTTTGGTGGCCCTCATGTAAACAAAGGTTGCCGACGCGTAACGTAGTACATAGAATTCGTTAAGAATCGTGTAAATCTTGAATGATACTGTTGTCTTTTACGAGTCCTGAGTGAACCATTATTTCTGATTATACTTATTGCCTTCAATGAATAGAAAGAAAGAGTATTTAATCACTACATTATTAAGTGTATGAATCTTCTACCAACTCGGAGTACTGTATGGTTGAGAAGAGAAGTGAGAGAGATTATTAGAAAAAACTAATCTGTGTAACTTAGTAAACACTTTGGTAGTAGAAGTACAAAAGTAAGTATAATAGTATTAATATAGTTGGTGGTATACTACTAATATCAGTGAGGTTGGTAGTACTGGTACATAGGAAACGTGCCCCACGACGTATTCCTGAGGTAGACGCACGAAATTCGTGAAGATTCAGCAATTTACTACTCACGTCATACAACTTCATGTTCACGACTCTATACTTCTTTATCATTATACATATATTTATTTAACATAGCTACTGTTTGTTTGTTACGTTAAGTGAACTATTGGTTCCTGAGACGAAATAAATGCCATACATTTCATTGTATTTCATTAAGAATAGTGTAAACTATTCTATAAAGGATTATGTATTCGTGTACATATATAAGTAAATAACAATTTAAGGGATAATTGAGTAAATAATTCTCTTAGAGGATCTTTGCCACGAACAAATACACTACTAACCTTTTCCCACGTTTTATAATATTAGTGGCGATGAATACTTACGTTACATTCATACAAAGAAATTGAAGATGGTTGATTTTTCTTATTATCAAATATCGAAAAATTCCCGACATTTTATAATTAAAATAATCCCTTTTCATTTCTACATAAGTTTCAAGATTCCCTCTCTCTCCTTACACCCGTTAAGAGAAACAGAAGGGTATAAAGGAAAATTTCAAAGTAATATCTATTTAATATAATACCAATAGCCATCAAACTTACTAAAAGAAAAATATATTAAATATACCTTAAATAGATTTTTTTTATAATACATAGGTGCCAATTAATGTTTTTCATTTACGAGCATATTAAATTGTTTTGGACAAAATTTTAATATCACCACGAAAGTATAAGATAATTATCATGTTAATGAAATTGATAAGATATAATGAAGGAATGAGGAATAATTATACGGTATATTGTACATAATATTCATAAGTAGATATATCTATTATGTTAAACGAGGCATAAAATAATTAATGTCAATGAGTTGTAGCCATTGAAGAACATATATATATTTTGTTACAAATGTCCGCAGAGTTCCCGGTGGGGGTGTACATGTTGTGACAGGTGGCCGTCACTATATGTCAGTTCTGTCACCAGTCACTCAGCAGGCGCACCTGTAAGGTCTGTTGATATTTATTTTTCAGCATTTTTTGTTTCTATGATAAACACTATACTATACATAACTCATAAATTTAACTCGGTAAGGCTTACAAATTTATAACTTATACTTATATATATTAAATATATAAAAGTCTTTGAAAATGTTTGTACAATTTTGTACCAATCCTTTATATCATTATTCTGAAAACTGATGAAAGTTTGGGGGAGGGAGTTATGTTAGGTTAGTTTTTATTTATTCGTTCGTGTCTTAAATTCTTTTTTCTGATGAGACCTAGAATAAGCATTGTTTCTACTGAAAATTGCGACTAAGTAGGGAATTGGTTAATTTAGAACAAGTCCCTATGAAATTGTACGTAGATAGGTAAGTATCTATACCTTCATAATCTTATATTTATATTACAAAATATTTGAAATGTTCAACTCTAGGTACTTTACCTGCATCACGTAAATCTCATTTATTAGGCGTAATTTTCATACCGCGACATCTGCTTACAATCGTCTTGTGCCAATTTCAGTTAAATATTCAAGCATTCCATTTGCAAAATTTAAAATAAAGATTAATTTATTAAATCCTTAACATTTTTTACTCACCATTCTTCACCTTAATTTCCTGAATCTTAATTTGAAACTAATTCTAGATTGTTAATTAATAACAACCTTAAAGTGAAGCACAGAAAAAAAAAAGTCCTTTTATCACTTGAAGTTGACATAAAGCCACGAGATAGTCAAGTGACAGTCATTTTACACGAAATAACATCATCATTTAAAATATAATTAGTCTTTAACACAGTTTTTTCGTGTTGAAACTATCAGCACGCCGCCATCTTTGATCGTGCGTGCGCGCCCTCGCGCCGCGACAAACGCGAAATTACAGACTGCCAGCGCTCGCTCCTGTAGCGTATAAAAATAAAATAAACTTAAAACAACGTCATTTTGTGCACGTGTGCGTGAGAGCCGGTATTTATTTATAGGCTAGTAGCTATGTAAATATAACGAACCAACCTCGAGGCAACGTTTCTTGTGGTTTGCAAAACGTCTTAATTCGACTTCCCAGTCCAGAGCTTACAGGAACGGACGTCTAAACAACGAATCATTCGCGCCATGATAACAAAATATATCTAATATTTTACCCTGATTTATCGGTGATATCATTATAGGTTTTTTTTAAATTCTATAAGTTTGCGCTTGACTACGAAACCACCTGATGGTAAGTAGCGACATAGTCTTTGATGGTAAAGAGCACTAACTTAATAAAAGCTAATTCACTGACTTGAAGACCTTTACGTTATAATAAAACAGGAATACCGACGCGGTCAATTTATTCTACCCCTTCGCGGCACGAATGATAAAAAAATAGGTCTTCGCTTACTTACCCAAGGTTCATATTGGTGCTTACCTGCTTAAGTTAGAGCGGCGAACATTCTATATCATCGCCACTTGTCATCAGGTGGGATCAATGTAACTTGTTCTACGTAAAAAAGTAAATTAATACAGTTAAGCAAGCAAGCAAGTCTGCAAGCAACCCTACTTTCCTTATAGATAGATACATATCTTCTCATTAATATTTCACTACAATTCTCCTAGTAAAGTAGGATAGCTTAAAATCTACTTTGTAGAGAGGAAACCACCTACTCAGAAGCGGATTCATAAATAATATCAGGACGCAAAGATGTCAGTGACAGGAACCTTACCAATAGGATTTTAACATCGATTCAAGAAGTTACTGCCTTCTTCCACGAACGGTATTCGAGCAGATGTGAAATATGCTACACCTGTATTTACGGACCTGTATTCAGTATCTGTATATATCTTTCTATCAACCTTCAAATTTCCACCTTTGGACATAGGCTTCTCCTAATTTGTGCCATTCTGGCCGGTCCGGAGCTTCTTGAATCCAGCAGATACCTGCTATCTTTTTCAGTTAATCAGTCCACCTGATCGAGAACGCCCTGTGCTCTGTGCGCTTGACATTGTCTTCGTTTGAAGATCGTGTTCAGTATTGACCTATTCGGAGTCGGCCCTAAAGATGATGAGGTCACCATTTCTTTAACTTACCATTTGGAAACAGAGAGTGAACAGTTATTCACCGTAGTCGCAATAAAATCTCGCTTCCTTTATGAATTTATCCAACACCAACCGCGCCCTACAGTTATTTGATAAGGCGAAAACTACGCGCGCTAGTTTGATAGCAACTACTAAATCTATATGTATTTTATACTACATAGACAGGAAAAATACCATTATTATTCAGCATTGTTTAACACTTACACATACATCCATTGGAAAAATCTATTAGGCATTAAGTCTTAACCTTTGTTTTCTGTTAAGAAGTTACGCAATTGTAAATAGAATAATAATAAATACGTAAATTTATAAGGAAAATAAACAGTAAATATAGAAGAAATTAAAGTGAGTACTAAATGAAATTTTGAAAAACCAATAGTTTTTTTTTATTCATAACTTAAACTGTATTTCTGTAGGTACAGTCATAATACCAGCTAATAGGCAGCGCATACGTTGTATTTTATAAAGCTAAGCTTAGACGTTGGTCGGGATTAAGTCGAGCGAGATATTGCAAGACGATATTTCAGAGCGGGCGCCCGGTCGTCGACCTGCGCCGCCCCACGCCTTCATTCCGCTATGTAGGGTTGCCAGTTGTCTAAAAAAACGTACTTTGCCTACATGGTATATATATAACATTTTTCTTCATTATTGTATTAAAAAAGTGTTCACGAAATTTTACATGATTTTTCCACTCATAGAACTGTGGGAAGAGATTTATTTTAGCATTAAACTTACTATACCTTATCGAGTATTGCAATGACGAGGATGCAAGGAAATGATTCAGTCTGCTTCCAATTTACATTGGGCTAGAAAAACCTTTGTAATAAATTTAATTTTTGTTGTTAAAAGAGTTTCGGAAGTTTTTTTCTGTCGGCATTTTTTTTCTTTCGGCCTACACTAAAGTGCATAGTCTTATGTTTGCATTCGGCTATAAAGCCAATGACAGATAAGTATCGAGACTTAAGGCTTTGTCATAGATTTCTTTTTATATATTTTTTGTTATTAATTTTATAGGCGATGTAGAGACTTTTTATTGTTAAAATATAACTTTCGTTAAGTGAGCTTTTGGTTCTGAAGACGACATAAATGCATTTCATTTCTAAACATGCTGTCCTACGTACAATATTTCGATATCACAATTTTTCTTCGTATATCACACTTAAAGAAAGTATGTGAAGGATTAAATGAAAATAAATGTATTTTTTGTATTTTCAATTTTAAAAATGCAATACAATATGTAATCTAAAATTATGAATAGGACACGTCTTGAATTGTGGCAAATATAGCTCTGAAGATTCCTAAAAAAATATAAAATATTAAAATGAAATATCAACTAATAATAATACATCGACAAAATTAGTTACACACTGCATGAATTTGGACAATATACTAATATACCTGCAGGTAATTTGGATTGGTAGGTACTTGGTTAAAGTTGAAAACCCTACGAATTTCCTCTTGTCCACTTTTTAATTTTACCTCGCAGCTGACAGCCGCCTGTATAAACACACCCTTAACCATACCATTAACCAAAGGTATACAACTTCTGAAATTCGTGTTTTAAAATACAATTATTACAAGGTACTCGGAAAACAGAATATTTCGCTACTCGGGTAGGTAAGTACTTACCAAGTAACTTGAGTGATAATATACCTACATATTTTAAACGTGACTCATCGTGGACTCTGCACACACTTTGTTACGGGTACTCACGATACAATTGCACTGAAGATATATCACGAATTCTAACTTCTAAGTGATAAGTATTTAACACCTACAATACAAGTCATAATTGTTTTGTATTATTATGTGCATCTATTCTTATCTCTTGTGTATACCTATATGTAAATGTATTTTTATATATATTTATATGTGGTACGGTTTCTATTCATATTTAATTACATATTTGTATAGGTCGCACTAAATTTGTTTAACTGATATAAATCTAGATAAATAGATCTGTTAAATTCCATATAGATATGAAATAGGTATTTTTTAGTACATAATTTTAACGAATCTTTATGTAATTATGTGTGTAGTAAAAAATAGAAAATTAAACTTTATTATTTTACGCTGCCTAAGCGCGGTTACATGACTACGTAATGTTAGCGCACATTACTATAATTCATAGACAATTCCATAAACAAAATATCACGCTGAATTTGCAGTTTAAATTAAAATACAGAGTAATTATCTCCGTCAATTATAGAAATTCATGATGTTTTTATAAAAGATATTGCTTCAACAAATTGATACGAAACGTTTTAAGGAACGGGAATCTACTTAATTACAAATAACATTATACTTTAAGACTATATCAAAGACTATATCAAAATCATTTGCAGGCATTTTATCTTTAGAGTCTATCTATTTGTACTAAGTTATCATCATGAAAATACATATATTTGTATTGATATATTTGAATTTACATTACAACTTTTACATTTTCTTCAATTCTTGTAGAATTTTAGTATAATTTTTTATGAGATCCGTTTTCAAGAACCGATCACAGGTTACCACCCAAAATGATATATTTATAGAGAATAACTTAAGTTAATTACTCACTAACAGGATCTTACTAATGAAGTTATCAATAGCACAGTGACGCAACAGATTAAAATATTTAATTGGCTATAACATTTGAAAAATATCGTCGTCGCCTCAGGTAAGCAAAATAAAAATGTTACTTGTTGGTTCTAAGCGTTTAATTTATAGGTAACTAGCTTCCGCCCGCGACTTCGTCCGCGTGGATTGAAAAAAGCTTCAATTTGACAGTAAAATCCCCATTTACAAATACAAACAATGTGATAAATAAAGAACCAATGTGCCGTTTTTTTTTTTAATAATCATAATAAATATCTTTGGACAACTCTAACACGGCTATCTCACCCCAAACTAAGCATTAGCTTGTGCTATGATGATCAAACAACTGACAAACATACATATATACTTTTAAATACATACTTACATAGATATTTCTATTACACACCTAGACACACAGAACAAACATTCCTGCTCATCACAGAAAAGTTTCACCTGGGCGGGAATTGAACCTACGACCTTCGGTGTAGTAGTCAGGTTCACTAACCACTAAACCAACCGGCCTGTCAAAGCTTGTGTAAACTTCACATAAACCATCTACTGAATAGTCCGAACAAAGCCTAAGCATTTGGTTTGGATAGGTGAACCCGTTCTTGAGTTATAAAATTACAACGAAAAGTGGCATTGATTTTTATAGATGCATTTATTATGCAGATAGGAAACTTATTTTAAAGTATATTAATGATTCCATTATACGTTAAGATGTAAAAAATAATTAAAGTTAATCTTTGTCGTTTTTAATTGACGATATTACAAGCCTTATATGAGCTTGACCCGTGTGTAATGGAATCTAAGATGTTTCAATTTCACCCACTTTTATTTATTGTATGTGAATGAAACTTGGCATATGTGTAAGTCTGATGACATAAAAAAATATGATGCCACCGAGCTAACCTTATGATGGAATTGAAAGGTGGATGAGGAATCTTGGAATGGCTACTAATAAACCAGTTCTGTTTGGGCTTATTTTAATGAGTCGTCTTCGTATCTACTAAGCCGTCCTCGTTGAGCTCATTAGATTTGTTTTATGGAGTCGTCTTCGTGTCAACTATTTTTTTATACTATTTATTACGTGTAATTTTTTTACATGATTTATTTTTATATAACATGAATAAAATGTTTTTCCTCTTTCTATAGAAAAATCGCCTGATTATTGGTCTTCGCCCGTTCATCAGATGCAAAACTACAGCCGAATTAAAAACATCCTTCTCTGTTTGAAAACGTTAAAAAGTTTCTAAAACCTTTATTTTTTATAATTAAAACCTGCTACAATAAGACATCTATTCTCTAAAAAAGTCAGTTCAAAACATTCCGCTTTTTTCCCTGCCAGTTTTATCTGACATTCTGTAAGCATCCCTTGTTCAAAGAGGTCGTTTTGTAGAGGCATGTAGATGTAAAGATACAGTTCTCCAGTTCCCGTTCGAGGAAGCTTCAACCCCCGCCCTATGAGACAATAAATATGTCAGTGGGAGATATTACAAGACGTGGGCTCCGTCTTCAAGTAAATTATTACATCGCAACTTTTCTGATGAGTTCCCTGTTTCTTGCACTAAATAACTTCACTTTTTATTGCCGTGTAGGATTAAGCACAGTTGTTTTATTTTATTTTGAAACTCGTGAGTCACAGAAATTTTGTTTTGGTGTATTTACATGTGTTTGAAATGTCAGGAGGTATGACTTTAGGTTTTTAATTATTACGCTGCATAGATTATAAGAACTTACTTTTTTTACAAGATTCAGTCGGTAAATAGTTCTTTCTATTCCAACTTTTTTATATTTATTTCTCGTAGCCCAAGTTTAATTTTTTTAGATACTCATATATATGTATCACTGAATGAATGATTTCATTTTGTGTTCGTATTTTCTTTTATAAGATATAATTTAACCCGCAAATACTAGTTTGATAGGTTACCGTAAATTAATATAACTTTCTGCCAAAGTCAAAACAAATTAAATGGTATCTTGATCTTGTGCGTAAGGTGTAGTAATCTACACAAATTTAGAAATATATAAGAAACTCTCTGATGAAAAATTAATATTTTAAAATCATAAATATCTCGTAGGTACATACTTAATTTCACCTTCAGCATAAGCAACGCAACACGTGACAAGATTAAATAGATTAAGTTAAACTTTACGACGCCCAAGGAAAACAGTTAAAGACACATTGTAGCCGCAATGTGCTCTACAAAGCAAACAAAACAGTTTCCAGCAAAAAATCAGGAAAAAGCGCGCCAGAGAAAAACAACTAGGGACCATAAAAGAAAGAGCAGAGTTGGCGGGAGAACGGCTTGCTCGTTCAGCGGCCGCCATTGGGTGGCGCCCCGCGGCTGGCACCTTCCCCCCACCCCGCGCGGGGCACTAACTCACTCTTCACTTGTTTTTACGGCAGCCATTTTGTGACGTTCGCTCGCGCGGCAACCCGCGCTAATCCATATCCAGACCGGTACCGCTCTGCGCCTGTGTGCGTGACCCATCCTTGTATTACACGCTTTTATCCGTAGATTGCACCACTTTTATTCCGGGATTAGGCATTTATTGGGTTTTGAATATTTTCTTATCTACATATTGTTCTTTGTAAGAATAATTATGAAGTCGAACTGTGATAATTTGCATTTATAGCAGTTTTATAATGTAGGTACTTATACATAAAAGTATTAAACTCGTTTTGGCTATCCTTGCAATCAAAAACCTATTATTATTAATACTTACCTATTTTTGTATTAAAAATATGACACTACAGGTAGACTTAAATGCATCAACCTATACTTACTCAATTTCAAATTTTAATTATTGTATAGATGTTTCAAATTAATGGATAATACAGAATATATAATATCTAATACTTTGTCACATCATGTGTTATTTACGAACATATTTAATTGCTTATCATTAAATAGAAAACTAATTTAGAAAATAATATTTTCAAATTTTAAGTAGGTATATTAAATTAAATTAAGTGATTTCCATTATATTATCCTATCCTATATATTATCTTTGGTAAACATTAAGTCAGTATTCCTTAAACCAAAACGTTCAGACTTATCTAAACAGAAAAAGTCATAGAGATGACTCGACCTGTGAATACAATTCAAACATTTGTATTATTATCAATTTAGTAGCAACTCGTAAGTCGTAATATACGTAGGTACCTACTACGAAAGTCAATAAAATTATAACACACATTTTTATGTACGTAAAAATACAACTTTGCACTAACTACCTACTTCATTCATTCTAAATTATAAAAGCTTTCCAGTTTTCTAAGATTTGCTCAGTACCTACCTAAACTTGGAATTTAACCAATACGTCAACATATACCCCGGTACTGTCAGCACGTACAAGAAATGACAATATACTAAATAATCTATATATTGAAGGTGATCCAAAAAACTAAGCTACAGGGGGCGCGGTCTGTCTGAGGATGGGTGACCCCAGCTCGCAAAACTTTCAGGAGTGCTTCCATGCTTCAGAGGACACGTAAAGCTCGGTCTCGGTTATTATCATTAGATAGCAATCGTTATATCACGTCGAAGGCTATCAGGCGACTTAGAAACGTTCGACACTTGACTTGACCACCTCTACCAATCCACAGTTCATATCGATAACAATCGTTAAGTCACGTCGAAGGTCACCTGGCTTACAAACATCCGACATTTGGGTTGACCACCTCTACCAATCCGCATGTTATCAATATAAATAAATAAATATCTTTAGACAATTCACACACGGCCAACTGATCCCAAACTAAGCATTAGCTTGTATTATGGTGATCAGACAACTGATAAACATACATAAATATTTTTAAATATATACTTATCTAGATATTACACCCAGACACACAGAACAAACATTTCTGTTCA
>DWJZ01007803.1:0-11812 GCA_018249125.1 Asbolis capucinus
AGTATATATGTATGTTTATCAGTTGTCTGATCACCATAGTACAAGCTAACGCTTAGTTTGGGGTCAGATGGCCGTGTCTGAGTTGTCCAAAGATATTTATTTATTATTTCTTAATTTGTTTGACCACTTGCGATGGACGATGGTAAAACCTATAAAGACTGTTGCTATTATGTGCTATTTAAGTTTATGTGCATACCTGTTCTATAGTCCTGTGATGTTTGGAGACACGCCGCCGGCCTGTGGTGCTGTACAGAGTGTCTTCGACCTCGTCCGAGCTGTCGGTGAGGTCGCGCGCAGACTCCAGGCTAAGTCTCCGCTGCAGCTTGTCTCGTCCCCCACCTTCCCTTTCTCTCTCCCGCTCTCCCCGCGCCACTGCCCCC
This sequence comes from Asbolis capucinus, assembly GCA_018249125.1. Lineage (NCBI taxonomy): Eukaryota > Metazoa > Arthropoda > Insecta > Lepidoptera > Hesperiidae > Asbolis > Asbolis capucinus. The sequence continues at coordinate 381 of DWJZ01007803.1, forward strand.
GCTCCAGCTCGCTCACTCGCCTCACTCGACTGCGACTCTCGCCCAAACACCCCTCGCGATGGAGACTCCCTCCTCTCGCGACCATAATAATCCTGTCTCTCCAAATCCTCGTTCAACCTATTACTAGACATCTTCGCTCCCGAATAAGTCCTATCCAGCGGATAGTTCGTCTCCGCTATCGTCTCGGACATAGTGAACTTCTCCGGCGAACTCTTTGAGTTCTCCATATTGTACAGCGTCTTCTGACTCCGCGATAACTGCAAACGGTACATTTCCTTGTTCACCTCTTCGACGTTCGAGTCCGATCTACTCATGGGGTAGCCAGAGTCTGACGAGATATGGTGCGGCTTGCTCTCGTACAGCGATTCCCCTCGTTGTCCAAAGTGTTTCAAATTGAGCTGGTTCTGGTTGGTGGAGTAGGACAACATTGGGTTGGTTCGAGGCATCCGCGTCTTGCTACTTTTCCGTAGACTGGGCGAATTGCTCGACGATTCATCATCCCTTACTCTGGGGGAATGGCTGTGGTTGCTCCTTTGGTATACTTCTTCATAATTACAGTTATCTCTGGCGAGTTTTCGGTGGGCACTGTTGCGATTCTGTTGCTCGTAGGTCCTGTTCTCATCGTTAAAGTTGGTAGAACCTTCCTCCGAGTTGGTTTCGACGTTGTCTGTGCTCAAGCCCTCCTCATCGATCGATGAACTGGATGAGCCACATGGACATCGCTTCGAATTCCTGTTATCATTATTCTTCCTCTCCTGCGCCTGCCGGTTGTCCTCCATGTTGTAAACAGGATTCGTGAACACTAGAGGTGCTATCTTTGTATTGTTGGCGTTTGCATTGTTTTGTACATTGTCAGCTGTTGTGAAATTCTGTATTCCGTACTTTTGTATGTCGTAATCTATTTTCTGTTGCACCGGACTCTTTGGATAGAACTTCTCATTTTTACTGTCGTAATACTGCTTCTCCCTTTGTTTTTGGTAATTTAGCTGCGAATATCTACTCATTGGTTGTCCGCCATTCTCGTACGGCTGATGGTGGTGAGTCGTGTTTTCTATCGGACTAGAACTTTGGCTGTACGTGGCGATGCTCTGGTACCCCGAGCTGGCAACGTTTGAGAGACCGCTTATCGACACATTTGATCCGTTGTTCGTGTAATTTGTTTTATTTCCATTAACGATGTTATTATTGTTCGATTTAGACTGTGCCATATTCTTTTTGTTCATAACGAGTTTATCGTCAACAATATCGGAGTCGTCAGCGTACTTCAACAAGTCTGAGAGTTCCTCTAACGTAGCGGTTTCCTTCATGATATCGTTTGAGCAATAGTTGTGGTTGATGCTGTCGCTACTTGGCGACCGTTCAGTGCTGTAATTTGAATTGTTATGGAAGTGCCCTTGCTGCTGGTTAAAGTTGGGTTTATACCTCTCCTGGAATCTCCTCTCTAGGCTTTCGTTTAAGCCGTTGCTGATACCCTTCGGGTACTGGTCTGATCCAAATCCAATCTGGACAACCTTCAGATTAACGCAATGTTCCTGATTATTGTATTGAGAGCTGTATCTGTCAGGGTTAACATTCTGGATGACAGGACTTGATCCGTATCCGTTCCTTGGAAGCGTAGCTGATCGCAAGTTGAAGCTCGGAGACTTTGAAACTGATACATAAGAACCTTTGAACTTGTTTTCTTCGTTGTTAGATTTAGTTGGGCTCATGTTGAACTGAACGCCGTTTTTGTTCATGATGGGTGAACTGTAAGCGAAGTTACCGTTGAGTGGACCGTTCGATGGAACTTCGTTATCGTTCTGACGCGTCGGTGTGTTGCATGTGGGGTCGTTGAATCTGTAGATGACGTATTGACATTAATAATAACATAGTTCCTACCGCGGCTTCCCCTGCATTGAAGAAATTTTGTTAAAAAATTGCCTATGCTTTATTCCAGACTATAATCTATCTCTGTGCCAAATTTCGATCAGGTCAGTTTAGTAAATTTTGCGTGAAGTAACGAACAAGTACATCTAATTGAATTTGATCTTAAACAAGTAACTTTAAAATATGCAAAATATATTTTTGTACATACCTAAAGATATTATCAGTTATTTTTGGTGCCGGTCCATCATCATCGCTAGCTAACCTCTTGCTCAGTTCATCCAGGATGTCAGATAACGGGTCCAATTCCTGGAAATAAAACCAGATGTTTATTTTATTGTAACATTTCTGTTACATTATTGTTATTATTTTGTAGTCTATGGTGCCCTATAAACGTAATTAATTTGAACTTATCATGTAACTCTTTTCTGAAGGACGAAGTTTTGACCTATATTGTCTGTTTCAGCTCACAATAAGATGCCATAAGACATAACATTCTATAAGATGCCATAAGACATAACTATTCTATCTATATCTTCATACTTGACAACTCTTTGGCATCAAAAAGTCGCCATATAACAATTTATATCAACTAATTTGTCCAACCACTATTTGATCAATAGTTTATTGAAAATAATACATGATAAATGTAACCTATTTGCTTTGTTAGCGACCTTGCCTGCGAAGTATGTTTCTTCGAATTTATTCTCGAGTGCTTTAGTTAATACTAGTTTCCGCTCGTGGCTTCACTTGCGTGGTAGGTACGTTGATAAACAGTGGCCTATGTGTTATTCTAAAGTATAATATATCTGTGTGCCAAATTTCATTTAGATCTGTTCAATATTACCGTGGTACGTACGTTGATAAAAAGTAGCTTATGTATTATTCTAGACCATAATCTATCTGTGTGCTAAATTTCATTCAGATCCGTTTAGTAAATGTGTGAAAGAGAAACAAACATTTATTCACTATCCATCGTCACAAACTTTTGCGTTTCTAATATAAGAAATATGTACAGACATCGGTCGGTTACAGATTTTTTATATGTATAGATTTATTTATTTACTCCTCACCTGTATTCTGCCAGCGGGTAGTTTCGGTAAGCTGTCTACCAGGAGAGCATGAAGCGTTGCTAGTTGCTTGGCGAGGTCGACGTGCGGCGCCCACTCCGGGTCGGGCTCCACGGCGTCGCGGGAGCCCTCCGAGCCCGCGGTGGAGCCCTGCGAGGTCGTGGAGTTGCGGTTGCTGCCGTCCTGTTGTTGTTGATGCTGTTGCTGTTGTTGTTGTTGTTGTTCAGGCCGCGACTATGTGTTGATGAAGAGGTAAAATATTTGTAAATCTATTTTTAAATGCCGGGCTTAATCTTTAATGGTCATTTTAATCATTACTTAGTGCAGTTTTTTTATAGATGCAGTACTAAGGAGTGATTTAAGTAGTCATTAACACTCTGCGTGCAGTTGTCAAAGGGTTTATTACTCGTAACATTATGCTACTTCAAATAAAAAAAGTATATGTAATTTAAATTAATACGGGATTTAAAAAGTGGCCTCCTGATGTTATAACGTACCCATAAAAAACAATAGCAAAGTTAAAGCCAGATCGACGTCCAGATTCAAACTAGATCCAATTAATCAATATATACTGTCCTTCGTCACATAAAAGTTAGACATAGAATGCTAAACTAGAAAATAACATTGTATATCCCTGTTTCATAATATATCCGATAAAATTACATCCACCGTCGCCTAAAGTACAAGACCTTTTGATGAAATTCGTTTCCCTTAACTGAAATATCATGAACAAACTAGACTAGAAAAGAAGAAGAAACAAGTAGAAGAAAAACAAAAGAAATACAAAAGGACTAACCGAAATAGCTCTAAGGAACGCCTTCATGTTGGGTGCCTCCTGCTCGAGGAAGTCGTTGAGGAACTCCATGAAGGCCTCCTTGCCCTGGAAGCGCGTGAAATTGGCTAGCGTCTGGAGTGTCTTCGCCACCAGCGTCAGATTACGCGCCGCTCGCTCGTTCGGGTATTCTGAAAGTATGTTACTTTCACTATATTATCTTTACTAGGTATGCCCCAAAAGCCATTACTGTCCCACTACGGGGCTTGGGTGTCCTCTAAAAATATGAGGGGTACAGGCCATGATCTACCACGCTGGCCAAGTGCGGATTAGTGAACCTCACACTCCTTTGAGAGCTTTATGGGAACTCTCAGGATTACATGTTTCCTTACTAAAGCAAGTGACAACCAGCTTCTAATACGCACATAACTCTGAAAATTAGAAGTGCGCGCCGCAAGTTTTGTACCCAGGACCTATCGTTCGGGAGTTGGTGTTCAAACCACTAGGCTATCACCGCTTGTATTACCCCAAAACCGAACCCAGTTTGTTATCATTAAGTAGCCATGTGTATGTTCTAGGCCTCCTTAAATAAAAACCGGTGCTCATGATTAACGCATTAATAGAAAGAAGTTACCACATGTTACCACAAAATGTCTACTATAAGGTCGATTGGAAATAAAAGGTCTAGTAGGTTGTGTGGCATTTGCAAGACATATCTAAAAACATTTTGCTACTAACGGTCACTCATCCAAATCCTGACCGAAAAGGAAAACTTACCGTGAGTAATTCCAAAGAGACTAGGAGAAAGAATAGCGGGGCAGAGAAATCGAAGGAAGATTGAAGCGCTGATCAAGTTATCAGAAATATCCTCTCGACCCATAGATGTCAACCTGAAAAACATAAAATTATATTTATTCATTTTACATACAAATGTTTGACTGGATGAATTCACTTGGCGAAAAAATTAGATCCTAATTTAAGCCCGTATGTGGTCTTTCTTGTGGAGCCCTCTGGAGTACAGAAACCCTACTAATGTGTTTATTACTCCGTCACGCAAAAACTGCTCAACGAATTTAATTGAAATTTCCCAGGTGACCAGTTTCTTTATGCGTTAGTTTGTGAGGATAAATGGATGGAAAAATAGGATAATTGCAGAAAAGTCTGCCGGGTCAGTTAAAAATTAAAATATTTCATATTTTTGTGACTTATATGTTGTGTGTAGTGACCTTTCTCTGAAAGTAGCGAAGCAGTCTCGTAACGGCGGCGGGAAGCGCGGTGCGGATGCGGCGATGGCGCGCCAAGCGAGCGTGACGGCATCTCGCAGGGCCGCCTGCTGTCGCCGCAGCGCCGCGCCACCGCCCGCTCGTAACGGGTCCACCTCGCACTCCGCCGCACCTGGACCAGCCGCTGCGCTCACCGCGCCGCTCAACGTATCCTGCAAATAACATTTTTTTTTGATATTCCGAGTTTTTCCTCAATCTGACGTACTTACTACCTATCCAGAAATATTATTCGATATTTGTCTGCAGGAGGATGTTGACGACCTGTAACTGAGATTTTTCTGAAACGTGTCTCAGGCGTCAGGCAATCGCCCGGTACAATTATATGGACCAATAAATAGCACGCTCTTAGATGCATCTTATCTTATAATTATTTTTTATAATGGTTGCAAAAATATCAATGAATACCTATATTTTATATTGCAGATGAAAGGTAGAAAAAATAGTAGGAAGAAAATAGTAGGAAGAAAAAATAATATTCAATTAAATCACGATACACTTGTGTAACGCCAATTTTAAAAAAACAGTCGAAAATTCTGAAAAACTTTTTCTGAACTGTAGTAAATTCACTATATAAATGAGTTGCCAGAAGACGTTATCAAAACTGTAAATATCGCTGTTAACTTGACGGATGTTTAACTATAAAAAAAATTATAAAGGCCCACCTGCAAGTACTGGTCGCCAACCAGCTTGAGGTAGGCCTCCATGCTCTTGGTGGCGAGCGAGTTCCCGCGGAAGGTGAGAGAGTGGTCGCCAGTACGACGCACGTCCAGCGCCACTACATCGGCCAGGTACCGCGGCGCTAGCCCCGCGCCCGCCATGCAAAGGACCAATGCGCTGCCGATATCTTCTTTCGCTTTTACACCTGTAATTAAATTATTTTTACAGTATTTCAATAATGTAATTTACCCCAATCGCGTTACCTACAAAGCCATCTCAATAAACTTTTAATCACAATGTAAGGGATACAGGCCTTAGTCCACTACGCTTCTCCAGACATCTTCGAGAACTTTATGGGGAACTCTCAGGAATGTATGTTTCCTCACGAATTTTTCCTTCATCGTAGCAAGTGATAATAACTTCTGATACGAATATAACTCTGAAATATAGAGGCGCGCGCCGCAATATTTGTCTTGTTTAAGACTCTGAATGAAAAGGTTAAGGTCCACCACGCTGGTCAGTGCGGATTGGCACTTCACGCACCTTTGGTTTTGCAAATTCCCCGGCATAAAGGTTTCCTCAAGATGCTTTTCTTCACCGTTATAGCGAATAACATTTAAATGCTTAAAACACACATAACTGCGAAAACTCAAGTGAACGCCCTGGAATTCGAACCCAGACCCCCCGAGTAGGAGGCCGAATTCTTAACCACTAGTATATCACCGCTTTTTATGAAAACGGGATGAAAATTTGTATGGAAGTTTTTCATGGTCGAATAACTTCTTCCAATACATAAAAACGAATATTTGTTTGTCCTTTGAAATAAAATGTAATGAAAACTGTTGAAATGAAATAAAAATTGTTTATTTCGTCTTAGGAACCAAAAGCTCACTTAACGAAAGTCAAAATTTTACAATACAAAATCCCTACTTTAAAGACTCTAAAATAGTAAAAGATCGAGTACTGATTGACTGAGGAGAGAATTCTCTGAAAAAGTTTCCAGTACTAAAATAGTATTGATCAAACACATGGTTGACAGTCAATGCTTAGCAAGGCGCGCCGGGTACAGCTAGTAATTCCATAAAACCTTATATTTAAACACGATAATACTATGGCAACTTGATACTATAGCAGTAACAAGTAAGGAATATTTTTGTCCTTGTTATTATAAGTCACTAATAAAATCTTAAATACTTTCGCGGTTCAATGAATTACTTCAATCACACCGAAAATAAACATTACAATCAAAGGTTAATAGATACTTAAGCTCAGTTAATTTTGATAAAGCCAAGAGTCAACGCAAAGTTTAATACTTTATTATCTTAAGAATGACATATTAAAGACGACAGTAATTACGTTACTAAAGATAATTATAAATAAAGCTAACAACACTAGCGATACTCTCATCATGATATGGAATATCAACAAATAAGAGGTTTTCAAAAATTACTCAAATGCTTACACGTTCATGTCTTTCCACTAGGATTCCGTCATTGGATTAGACAATAAAAATAACATCAGTACCCATAACGCAACAAAAAATGTTTTTCTATGTTGCGACACTAGCGAAGCACAAGTCTGGAATAATTTGCAGTATTTCTTTTCTCAAATTTTACAGTATCTTGTCGTTTTTCTTCTCTTATCATTTCTTCTCTTGTCTTCCATTCTATTTCACATTTTAATTTCATGTCATTTCAATATACGTGCTATTCCCACATCTACATATCTGTCTAGTAAATATGTATGTATGTATGTCCGGGAACCAACGTCACGAACCCTTCAACTATCCCAGGAACTTCATTAGCTAATCTACAAAGTTACAGTACTTACCAATAACAGGCTCAAGGTACTCGCATAGTCGTCGATAATTCCGTTTGAGGTAGTCGAGGAACCTTCCATAGTGGTCCAGAGGCAGTACATCGACGCACTGGTACCGGCACTTGATGCGCAGCGCCGGAGCGGGTGCTGGCCCGGGGGCGCGGCCCGGGGACTGCGGCTTGTCGTCGCTCACCGGGTACCACCGCTCGTTGAGGTATCGCGACGATACGTCGTCGACCGGGATGCGTACTGAGCCTGCCGGGTTTTAGAGCAATTCTAAAATCGCAAGCTCAAAATTTGGAAAGTTTACACATTTTTATTTTTAATATTAATGTTATTACCAATTATATCTTGAATGTAACTGACATTATGTAATTAGCAATGTCACTAACAGTTAGTGTAACAAACTGTATAACAGACAGCAACTTTCGTTAACAGTGTTTGTAACTGACATTGAGTGTAACAAATATTGAATCAAACATAAACGAGTGTAATATTTGGTATTACCAACATAAAGTACTTTTAACATTTTATACATAATTATATGTCCAAGATTTTTTCTATTAGGTTACATATTTATAATCGTTTGTTTTTCACCACCTGCCACAAACTCTCGCCTTTAGCATGGGTTGACTGGCAGAGAATGCCTCTAGGTATTCTATATAATATGTACATTTTATGTAAGTAACAATCAGGGTCACTAACGCGAAGTCAAAAATAAAATGTATATGAAACTAATAATGAGTGTAACTAGCAGCGAGTGTAACAAACAACGTGTAACTTGCAGTAAATGTAACAAATAGCGAGTGTAACTAACAGGAAGTGTAACTAACAGTGAGTGTAATTAACAGTGAGTGTAACTAACAGTGGGTATAACTAACAATCTGTAACTTGCAGTAAATGTAACTAACAGCGAGTGTGAATAGCAGTGAGTGTAACTAACAGTGGGTGTAACTAACAATGAATGTAACTAACAGTAAGTATAACCAACAGTAAGTGTAACTAACAGTGAGTGTAACTAACAGTGGGTGTAACTAACAGTGGGTGTAACTAACCGACAAGGGCGTGCTTGTCCCGTTTGCGCGAGCGTCGCTCGGGCTCGCGGTACACGTTCACGTGGATAGTGTGCACGGCCTGCAGCCCGCTGAACTCGTACACCTCACCCCAGAAACACAGCTCCGTCTTCAGTTTCGACGATGATCTGGAAATTAACAAGTAATATATGAATATAATAAGCCATTCTCATAGACCTTTTTGTATGACACAGGTAATTTATTGTAGTAACTAAGAAGGAAGAGGTTAAAGGTTTTTAATAACTTAATTGTTTATGTCTGGACCAAGAACAATTGTGTTAAGCAATTGAACTAATCGAAGACAAATTCCTGGTATAAAAGCCTTATCTTTATTACATACTGGGGTCCACCGACGGTTTCCCCCGCATGGTATGTTGCTAAAAAGTAGTCTATATTTTATTCCAACCTATAAATGATCTCTGTGCCAAATTTCATTCTAATGCTTTCAGTAGTTTTTGCGTGAACGAGTAACAAAAATCCATCTTCAAAAATGTTCACATTTTTAATATTAATAGGAAAAGATGGAACAGTAAAAAAATAGAATATATTGTACAAAAAATGTAGTAGTAATATTGTGGCGTACAACGCTATGTCAATAGGTGATAATGAAATATGATAGGATCTGAACGGAACTGAAGCGCATCTGAAATACAGCGGCTACGCAATAATTTGCTGATATATGTTCATATATATGTATATGAAACGCAGGCGTATCAGTTTGTATGTTCACATAATTTATAACTAATATTATAAATGCAAAAGTTTGTAATGACGAATGTTTGCGTCTCTTTTACGCAATTCCTCTTTTATTATCACTAGGGTTCAACCGCGGCTTTGCTCGCATAGTAGGGTGATAAAGTAGCCTACGTTTTATTCCAGACTATAATCTATCGCTTGCCAAATTTCATTCGGATCCGTTCAGTTGTTCTTGCGTGAAGGAATAATAAACATTCATTCATCCTCACAAACTTTGGCTTTTACAATATTAGTAGATTACAAGTACTCACGATGTATGTCTAGGTGGAACTGATACATGCAATTGGGTGGAAATATCGGCGCGAAAAAAAAACGTGAGTACCCGTAACATAGCATTATACACAGTCTACGATGAGTGGAGTTTAAAGTGATATGAAGTAGAAATGTAAAATACCTTGCATAAAGTGTATCGTCGAGAAGTATTTCGCAGTAGTATCTCTTCTTGGGCGGAATCGCCTTCGCTTCTAACAGCCACAGTTTGACAGTCCGCTCGCAGCGACGCGTCCGCAGCTCGTCCGGCCGCGCCGCTTGGCGTAAACTGAAATTGATAATGTAAACATGTTAAAAATAATACATTTTATAAATGTATATAAATTGCTTCTACTTCGGCCATGGGTCGAAAAGAATTTTTGGACTACAAAATTGATAAGTTTGTATGGTGAACCTCGTCCACGATTCGAAAACATTTTTTAAAGAAAGAAACCTTGATATGTTTGTATGAACTATTTTTTCGTATCGTGGTCGAGGTATAGGTTCGATGAATTAAGAAGCGGGATTATATTTTTATGAATTCTTTTGTAATACTTGGTAGATACTTTAGGTTAAAAACCGCAAAGTTCGTGTTCGCGTGTATTTATTATAAAATTTCATGAATTCTGCTGACCTATACAGGGTGTCTGGTTTTAAATAGCGCTTGCCTTCGGCGGGAGGCGAACTCGCAAAATGCGAATAACAATACTTCTATCATTTTACTATGCGTGTCGAAGGTCGCAAATCTGCCTATCTTCAATACTTAAGGTAGTTGTCCTCCATGTGACAAAGCAGTGGGACATTTTATATCATAATCTTAATTAAAGAAAACTTGCAGAACGACAATTTTGAGAAATAGAAACATTAATTATTAATCTAATCGTTGTCCAATATGTAACTACAATGCACAAACTATTTAGGTACATAAAGCTCATTCATCAAAATGATTAAGAACGTTTTGATAATATTATTTACATAAAAAATATACCTAATTGTGGAATTGCTAAAGTGAATTGATAAAGATTTAAACAACGTATTTTGATTGTAGACAAAATAATTCCATACAAGTCTTCCTTTCAAAGTCTTCAATCATTTACTCACGATTCGAGCGTCGACTTAGCGACCCGGCTCGTACAGAATAAAGATAATAGTATATAGGTACAGATACTTATATGAATGTACTTATGAAGCGGTGATAGCCTAGTGGTTAAGAATTCGGCATTCTTCTCGGAGGGTCCGGGTTCGAATCTCAGGGCGCGCACTTCTGACTTCGGAGTTATGTGCGTTTTAAGCATTTAAATGTCACTCGCTATAACAGTGAAGGAAAACATCGTGAGGAAACCTGTACGCCGGGGAGTTTGCAAAACTCAAAGGTGTGTGAAGTCTGCCAGTCCGCACTTGGTCAACGTGGTGGACTACGGCCTTGACCTTCTCATTCAGAGAAGAGACCCGTGCTCAATAGTGGGTCGTGATGGATTGAGATGATGAGTTATATGTGCAGTATAATAGGTGAAGTGCTTTTAGCCCCGCAACTTATGTGTCGAAAGGTGGATAGGTGACCGCTAATGACAAAAAATCATGAGCGCTTTGTCAGGGCAAGTGTCGCCAATTTTTATGAGTCCTGAAGGCCTCCTAGGCCTACCTGCCATTTAAAAGTAAACGGGACCAACGGCTCTATATGTTCTCCTCATAATTTTTTGTCACTAGCGTTCACCTATCCACTTTTCGACACACTTTATCTTTACGTATCACTTACGATTAACATACGTCGCGGGCCTAAAAGTGTTTCACCTATTGTACTGTATTAGTATCTGTACATACGAGGGCCAAACTGAAAGTTTTTAGAACTGGCCACTTATAAACATTATATTAAAAAAAATAGTTTAAATTT
>DWJZ01007804.1:0-11811 GCA_018249125.1 Asbolis capucinus
GGAATCGAACCCACGCCCTCCGATGTAGTAGTCAGGTTCACTAAACACTAGACCAACCGGCCTGTCACTAAACTTAAACACTCAGGAGCGACGGAAGACACCAGATTACGGATTCTTGTTAAGTTGGGGACTCCCATGGTGTTCCTGGTGTCCTGGACAGTACCGATTCTTTGACATTAAGTGGCATAAACCATTACAACAGATCTCTTCAAACTTGGACTATCGTCTTACAGCTAAAGTACAGTGTTTAAACTTCATTTCAACCCATCACGGCACACTATTGAGCACGGGTCTCTTGTCTGAATGAAAAGGTTAAGGCCATAGTCCACCACGCTGGCCAAGTGTAGGCAAGTGGCATGCAGGTTTCCTCACGATGTTTTCCTTCATCATTATAGCGAGTGACATTTAAATGCTTAAAACGCACATAACTCCAAAAAGTCAGAAGTGTGCGCCCTGGAATTCGAACCCGGACACCCCGAGTAGGAGGTCGAATTCTTAACCACTAGGCTATCACCACTAGCTTATTTAAACTTCACTCCTGTTAATGTCTACTGTCTCGGTTTACTGTCTCGATGGTGTCAATTTAGCAACTTTTAAATCGGTTATCTGTACGTCTTCAATCATTTATGACAGATGTAATTTTCGGTAGCAACGCCCGGGCTCACTGAATTCATTATTGAGTTCAGTGCTGATCAAAGGTGTTCAGATCAACTTGTGCTTCATTACGAAGTGACTTGAAGTTGTAGCATTGTAAAAGTCAGATATATTTTTGTAACGCACAATAATTTATTCACGGTAAATCCAAATACATGATTCAAAAGAAGCGACTGACATCACCTAAGAGTGGATAATCGCGGGGGCATGTACCTGTTGCGTTGCGCGCTCCTTTCATGGAATATTGTTCTCTTTATAGAGAGCACACGACACAATGCGGGTTTATCTGGACGCATTATGAGAGGCATCTCCGCTTCAGATCGCGCGATAATGCTCGTCGTCGACTCACAAAAGTGTATGCCGAGGCGCGCCGGATCACGACAAGCGAGCTCCGCCAGATTGCGGCACCAGGCATGTAAGGTGATCTCGAACCACTTGACCTCTGTGCGCTACGGGCCACCGCTGTCGCTCCTCATTGTCTCGGCGCTCGCTTGTCAGCCTCCTCTCCAAGAACTGTGTTGTCTCTCTCCAAAAGAAAGTAGGCAGAGATATTGCTGTAAGCATTGTTCAGACTTCGACTTAATTCATTATAAGTATTGCTGCTGTCTATCGAGCGCCATTTATGTTTAGCATTTCAATAGCTCTTATTGTGTTCCCTGTTTGAAGGTTTGAGCGGCGAGCAGGTGTGTCTTGGGATGTTAACCACTGGCTGCTTCGGAATTTTTGTTCAATGAGCTTTTTACTTTAGGAAATATTTATGTTGCTTTGTTTATTTTATTGAGATTTTTATTGCCATGTGGTCATGGGTTAAAACTTAAAGCGAATTGTTGTTCCGTGAAAAGTTATTACAAAAAATTATACGCTGTGAAGGTTTATTCTCCTTTAATTTTGAAGCTCGAAAAACGTACATGTTTGACATAATGTGTTCAAAAAATTGAGAACATAACATTACATTATTGGAGGTTCATTTAACATATTCGCGTTTCCGTATTATGAATTAGCGTCGGTAATGAGTAAGGTGTAGGAATTGAATACTTTAATTATCCGGGAAATTATGCTACAAAATAAAATAAAATTATTATGAGAAGAACAGGTTGTGTAAGACATCGAATCGACTTGATATTCGTTCAATAAATTAACCCTTTTAAACAGATCTCCAAACATTACATTAACACAGCAATCTTATAGAAAGCGCTACAGTGTCAGTGTTTGAATGGACTTAGTGAGCTATTGTGAACAATAAAACCTTAAAATTCCGAGGCAGCTTATCGATGGTCACCCGTTGGAAACGAGTGATGAAAAGCCGAGATGTGTCATCGAAAATAAGTCGAGAGAGGTTTACATGTTTGTCAAACGCAGCGCCTTTGTTGGACGTGAGATCGTCGGGTTGATGCGTGGCCGCGCATCCGAATAAAGGCTTATTAATTTCATTCACATGCTTATGAACGGAGGCCTTATCTCAATACAAACGTAAGGTAACACCTACTTGTATATACATGTATCTTATACACGCTCACACACTAACCTCTTGTACTCTATTAAGAGTGACACGATATTTGCATATCTTAAGTGCATGTGAAAGGTCTTCGGAGATCACGTCTCGGTAAAAGGGACACAGGACGCCCGACCAGATGGACGGAGGACCTAAACAAGGCAGAGGGCATTTGGAACATTATGAAGGCTGACTCTAACCTTTTTTTATCATAAGCAGTTAAACGAGCACACACATTGGCAATACCAGCCTCCGTTGTCACTAACGTAGTGCCTGCCAGAAAGGAAGTTACACACACGCACGGGAAAAATAAGGAAACAAGGGAAACAGATTTGCTGAAACAACCAGGGCCAATAATGACCCCAAGCACAGCAACATCATATCACTTCAGTGCGGGTGGCAGAAAAAGAATAGGAAACATAAAACTAAGTGATAAGAAAAACAAGAGAGTTGACTCTCAAGCTCCCAACCGGCTCACAGCGAGTCCTTGACTGAATCAAAAAGACCACCTTACCTTTTTAATGGTAATGGGGAGAGACCTATGTCCCAAGTGGACACCTATTTGTTTCACAATCTCAGACGTAAGCGAAAATATAAAGACTTACTTAATAAATAACTCATTCATTTCAAAAACCAGGAAACTAGCACAAAGATAGGTCAACGTAAGGGGCACGTTTATTTGATACGAATTTCTTCGCGCCTACGCGTGTAGAGGCGTGTGGGTTACGCGCGGCGCCGCGGCCGTACCGAAAGTTTTTGTAACCTCGTGTTAACGTCGCCGTGGTAACCCAACGTGAGGACCAAGGTGCGAAGACTGCGCACACCTATTTTAAAAGTCAAGTGCGTCACCAAAACTGATCACTTCCCGAAGGAACTGGAACTCCTGATAGTTCCTCATAAAGTTCGCGAAGGTGTGTGAAGTGTAACAATCGCTGTAAGGGACTATGGCTTTTGTCATTTGACTTTTTTTACATTTTTTGTCTGTCCGTCTGTTTGTTCGGCTTGTCTCTGGAATGGTTGAACCTATTTAATAAGGAGGAAATTAGGTTACTTTTATTTTCGAATTTCAATTTAATGAATTATTGAATACTTTGTTGTTTGTGAATTTACGTTTATGGGCCTCAGTTGTCCGTACACATAAAATAAATTAAATTAATTTACAGAATTAAAAGAAGAAAAGGGATTTAAAAAATAAGAAAAAAATTATCGTAAAATCTACAAAGTGAACAATAACTTCTGCGTTAAATTACACGTGAACGAAGGCGCGGGCACAGCTAGTCTCATAATAAAAATTAACATATTTGTATTTATTTATACTCATACTTCACAAAAACCATTTTCGTTATACATACGAACATAGCAATAAAATACAGTCACAAGATACCATATCGACTATAAGTGTTTCCTCAAAAAACATTCACTCTATCTCCTCCTGTGCTGATGTTAAATGCCAGGATCGCCCATTTTAATTATACACCAAAACAAGGTACCGTTAATTAATCCTTCCATTAAAAGTGAAGCAAGGGTAAAGCGCACATGACGCGAGCCCGGCCAGCTAGCCAACAGATGGACCAAATTCACTCATGTCACCCGCATTCACTATTTATAACGGAAAGCGAACGGTCAGCTGGCAATTTTTTTAACGAGATCTGTTATTGGGATCCTTTACTGACCCATATGGACTATTATAGCCAATTTAGCCGGTGCAGCCCACGGTCCCACCTGATTGTAAGTTGCGATGTAATTGTTAGTAATAAAATGCACTAACTTTGTATAAGTCTATTTATTCGCTCTTGATTTGGAGATTGCTTTGCTATAAACGTTTATGCTAAACTCGAGTTCAAAGTCAAATTATTTATCATAGGAACTATCATAGGAACTAACTGCTCACTTAATGAAAGTCAAATTAAAATTAAAACTTGTAATTGAACAGAAAGAATATTATTCATTCTTTCATTCATTCTAATTGTTCATTCTTTCATTCATTCATTCTAAATATGATTCCAAATTCAAACTAAGGTTTAGCGTAGACGTTAGCAGAAAAAATATTAGTATAGGGACGCTGGTCGCGACGTCAAAGTAACAATCTCTCAACATACCCACAAGTATATGTACATATATTGTTGACTTTTCCCGATGTCAAGGACGTCAAACACTGATAACACGTTCGATTGATAAAGCTCGCGTTTGTTTAGGTTGTACTTGTAGATTGTGGGCTGGTTGCGTTGTAACATGTAAAATCTAATTCAAATTGATTTTTCTATGTTCAATCTGAATTAGCCGCAAATTTTACATTATTTTTTGCATCGACTTTTATTTTAAATGTTTTATTTCCCTTACTTATGTATAATATAGATAAGGCCAAGTGCGATAGGGTTCACAGGTTCCGTACCGCCGTGAATAATCTGTTCCGAAAAAACATGTTCGTATATCTTAATTTTATTAGATGGTGTCATGCAGTATACCTACATTACATTTTGTGTAATATTTGTGGCATATTTAAAAAACTAAATATTTTAATGTAACTAAACATTACACTTTACCATGTATAGTGCAGGTACTAAGTACCAAGTATAAACACGCAAGTACACAAACCACATTAATAAAATAAAATAGCTATATAATACAGTGATTAAACCTGTCGAGTGTGTTCATTTTAACATTTTTGCCGCGCTTAATATTCGCATAATTTGGTCACGGAACCAAATAAAGGTGCGTGCGCACATCGAGAGCGGCCTGAGGTATCTTCTGCACGAGGTATTACATGAATGTGTAATCAGAGAGTTTATTGATCGCGGCAAGATTAACTCCACTCGGCATTGTCTGACTTGGCACGTCTTAAATTTTCCCTTTTTGTGCCAATAACTTAAGGAATTCACGAATTAATTTTTTTCTTCTCCTTTATAAATGTCGTCGTTTATCACATCAGGAAAGAATTATTCGTCTTTATGTCTCGCTTTCGTAACTGCTTTTCAGACCGTTGTGCTGTATGGCTATCGCCTCGCTGACGCTTTAAATAGAATGTGTTTATACTAATAGTGACCTAACTAATGAGTGACCTGAATCTCGTTACATGGAACTAATGACATGAATTATATTAGCTTCACAGTTAATAAGGTTAAGTTGCTTTTAAGAAATAGTTCCTACTTGTTCCTATTGGAAAATCACCGTCATCGAGCAGTATCATAAGTTACTACGTTACTAAACTATTGAATTATATTTATAATAGACATATATTTAATAATGTAATGTACTGTTTATTTCGGCTTAGGAACCTAAAGGACACTTAACGAAAGTCAAAATTTTACAATACAAAGTCTTTACTTGAGTTATAAATTTACTAGCTTAATAATATATTGCAAGTAAAACATACATATGTATATGGAATAGCATACTGCAAATAAATATTTGTCTTGCTTGTCGTACCAAATTTCTTTTTATTCTGCTCCAATCGAGAATCAAACTTCACACAATTTTGTCATAACTCTCTAACAATTTTGTAATGCAAAAATCATCAGTTATTTTGCGTAATTCTTAATTTTGCAGACTTGCAGAATGAGTCTTATCTATAATATGCGTCGCAAAAGTGATGTTTTTATCGAAAATTTACTACTGAAATGCCGGCTATCAGCAATAATTGCAATATAAAAAGGGTGGTATATTTCAAACACCCTGTACGCATTGTAACGGCAATGAATGAGATGAATTATTATGACTGCACTTAAAATATTTAGTTCCCATAGCAATTACGTGATTCGGGGATACTATCCTTTTTTATTGTGTTAGTGTGATATGCTAGGGTGGGTGGGTCCCACGTGGCGTGCCGCGGCCCGCACGTGCCCATCACGCGGCCGGAAGCGATCCGCCAGCGCCGCGTCTCCCCGCCACTTTTGCCATATCTGTTCCTGCTCAGACGACTGTCACTACTTTCATCCACTTCGTTTGTTTGTTTCAATAATAAAAGAAATACGTTATTATGGGCTCTCGATATATGTATAAGGGCATATATATATATGATGGTAAGTGACGATGAATTCCTCGATGATAAAGCGCAAGCTGATTCACTCCTGACTTGAAGAAATTTCTATATTAAAAATTGAATGGGACACCGACGCGGTCAACTTATTCAAGTTCTTTGCCGTACGGATAATAATGAACTACTAAATATTTGCACAGTATGACCTACGTAGCGAACATAAGTCAAGCTTAAAATCATAAAAAAGGAAACAATATTTTATAAACCTTCCTTTGCGTATTTTAAATACCTTCCTTTACGTATTTCCTTAACATCACAGTTAATGAGGAAGTATTTTAATGTCAAAAATTAAAACACAAAGATATTATCATGAGCTGACGAATACCAAAAGATAAACGTACACTTCGAACGATAAATTTTTTACACACCCTGTATCAACTATCTCAAAACATATAGATAGTTATAGATCGTTACTAAATAAAGTGCCAACCAAAGAAAAAAATACAAATATAACAATGTACCAACAAAATACACAAGTTGGTTGTATTAATCTAGACAGCAAGAATAAAAGAAGTCGCACCCCGACTGGAATAGATCCAGTTCTGTGGTGGCACAGACCTGCTGGCTGCTGCCTCTCGTGCACTTGGCGGATAAATTCCTGTCCTAAAGTTCAGGCACACTTTATATGATTTTAAACTCGATTCATCGTGACGCCGGCCGGTTGGTCTAGAGCAAGACTGATCAATCGCAGGCCCGCGGGCCATAATGTGGCCCGCGTAAATATGTTTTTAGAACGTTTTTATTACACAAGTCCTGCGAGTAATTAACTAGGAATTACCAGTGGCCCGCAGTAAATTTATCATCCCCCAGTTTGGCCCGACTGTCGAAAACGTTGAGCATCCTTGGACTAGTGGTTAGTGAACTTGACTACTATGCCAGAGGTCAGGGTTCGATTCCCATCTAGGGCAATTTTTTCTGTGATGAGTAGGAATGTTTATTCTGCATCTGGGTGTAATAAAAATATCTACATAAGGACATATTTATAAATGTATGTATATTAGTTGTTTGATCATTATAGTAAAAGCAAAAATACGTATTTTGGGATCGTTGTAAAAAAATATGCTCAGGTACTCACGATGTATGTTTTTCGCGCCAATATTTCGACCCAGTTGCATGGATCATTGGCTGTACTACGGTGACATTGATAAACTATTAACAGGATGACAGATGACACTAGACAATATTTTTTTTACCTTCTATAAATCTAGTTTGTTTTTGCATCATACATCTAGTTTGTTTTTGCGTTAGGCTTATAGTCTTATGAAAACTGTATGCGGTTATTTTTAATGTAAGCAACATTTTGAGATTACATAACATAGGTCCGTTTTATTTCGGTACTTCTGTTATCTTATTAATAACAAATGCCAAAGTTTGTGATGTTGTTTGTTTGTTCCTCTTTCACGCAAAAGCTACTGAACGGGTCGGAAACAGATTTGACACAGATTATAGACTGAGATACCTGTTTTTTACTAAAATTTAACTTTTTACGAACATACCTACCACGCGAGCCATGCCGGGGGCGTAACTTGAGTTGACTTAACCTTGTTTTGAAAAGTAAAAACTGAATAGGCTTTTATAAAGTTAATGCGCTTTACCATCGTAGACTATGTCGCCACTTACCATCAGGTGGTTTCGTAGTAAAGTTCTAACTTATTGAATATTTTAAAAAATACTAGATTTTATAAAGTTATTTATAATGTATTATAAAATTATTATTTTGATTATATTAAGTTTTTTAAATCAGATTTAGATTTGAATTAAATTAATGTTTATCAATTATTTTATTTTTGTAACTTCATGTTATTTGATCAAATACCAAAATGATTTTTTCGTCCTTTAATCAGGATTTTTATCGCTAACAACTGTCACTACAGAGATTATAGCACAATGCACTAAAGTTCATTGGTCTTATGTCCTCCTACCAGTTGATGCTTGATCACCGTTTTAGAAGAAAACTCAATAATTTTTTTTGTAATGTTGTTATTGTAACGATATAATGTTGAGATGGCACATTTATGTAATTTAATTTTACTAAATTTTCTACGTATTAGTTACTAACTTTTTACCATATCTACGTGGAAAATGTTTTAATTCCCTGTTTCAATCTTTTTAACTCAATCAAGTGGCCCAGATATAGGTAGTCTGGAATAACACACGGGGTTCTTTTTATCAATGTACCTACCACGCGGGCGAAACCGAGGGCAGAAACTAGTTTATAATATTAGTACGGAAGACCTACGATGATGACAATAATATCTCAGATGTAAACTATGATTCAAAAAACGACAGTGATGAAACCTGACCCTAACCTTGTTTTGGACAGTTTTTAAATTGGCTGTATAACTAACGGCCTGTTGTACAATCTTAAATCCAATATATTTGCATAGGAACAGTTGACAGAGTGCAGATAAGAGACAGGTTAAGATTGAGTACAGCGCACGTTGCGGCGGACGTGCCCTATCAGGCCCGCTCGCTTCTGAATATCACATCCCATCACGACCGTACTCCAATATCGGTCATCACGTGATAATATTTAATATACTATATGTATTTTGTATCTCTGTAATTCTGAGACTATTATTGGATGGATCAGACATCAGATTATCAGCAATCGATTATCAGCTTGGACCTAAAGCAATTAAATACTAGTGAAAATATGCAATCGGAATCGTGAAGAAGATCACATCTGCCCGAAACAACATATGACGAGCACGACCGCTCTGTCAAGTGCGACGTGCGACCGTGCCGACGAAGAAGAAGAGAAAATATGCGTTTTGGAAATTATGGTGCAATAAACAACGAACGAAACAGTTAAATGTTGATTGAAAGCATATGAAGTAAGCAAACAACTTCTAATTTTTGTAAAGTAACATTCGAAATGTAACTCATCGCAAATTTATAAATTTGTAAAGTTATTCGTAAACAAGATTTATTAAAAATATTACAAAACACAAATTTTAATTATAGATAAATCCATAATGTAAAGAAATTTACAAATTTTCATAACTGCATTGGTGACCGTTGAGGAGTTCCCTTGGAGCCAATCCTGAACGTAGTACCACGTCATGCTTATTATAAAAATGAATTGTCATCTGGATGAAAGCTTTATGCAAAATTTCCGCTCCATAGTGTTAGAGGAAGTGGGTCGAATTAAGCTTGCAAGATTTGACCCGTAACAAAAAAATATACTGACTACTAGTATACAACCATACACTGCAAGTTAAAGCTTGTAAAAAATAAGACCCAAATTATCAATTTACGAACCATCGCGGTACGAATAATAAATACATCTTTATTACAAGTTATCGATTCTTTGAAATTGATGACGTTTGTCGACACAATGTTACACGTTTTAAAGAACGTGCCAGCTGACTTACTAAATCATTGTGCGCAGTTTCGTGAATCAGCACACGCGAGAGACGCTGAATCAGCTCAGTGCACCCATCTACAGCACTCACATAAAATCTGACTTGTTAGTGAATGCTGACCGACAGACAGTTAGACCAAACACCTGTAGTATGTGTGGTCATTGGCTCGTGACACTGTAGAATACGTCAGCAACGTAGATGAGAAGTCGTTCACCTCACTACCAAGTTACAGCTAGAAGCTGGAAACTAAATATATGTTTATCATTGAACCTTAAAAAGGTTACCTCCCGGCCCTCCAAACGTAACTCCTCATAATGATTTCAAAGATGTTAAAGGAAGCAGGTAGGAAAATACAGCTAGCTACTGTGCACGAGTTATGTTAGGGGTAAATAATACAGTACGTTCCCTATAAGATAGTCAAGCGTTCAACGGGGTACCCCGTGGGAAACAAAAGTTAAATTGTTAGGTAAAAAGAGCTAGCTCCTAACATCTCAAGAGAATAAAAACATCAACTTTTTTAAAGTACAAAATAATGTAATTTAATATGGTATTTATAACTTTTTACGCAATTGCTATTAAGTTTTCCAGCTTATCTCGGCGTGGCGAGAGTAACAAAGCAAATCCGTACCTGTACACGTCTCTGTTTGTCATGGTTAACTGGAAACACAACAGTGTGATTGTTCCACCTTAAAGCTCGAACAATAACCTGTTTCAGAACTGCGGGCGTCGGATTTTTTCCAAAATGTTCTTTCATTCGCATTCAAAAGCTTAATGGAATTTCGCATTGCCCCATTCGGCGTATTGTACAACGGCGCGGTATGTGGATTATATCAGCGACGTACTAAATCACATATACCCAACATTTCAATAGCGTGTTTAGAATAAAAATTATAGAATTTTAACATCATAGACAAAATGTGTGAGGCTCATCCCTATCAAATTATTACGTTGTATTTCAACATAATTTATACAGCATTGTAGAGTTGTGGTAAGTGTGGTGTATGCAAGGTGCAGGTAGTGTCAAGAAATAGGTAGGAACATAAATCTGTTAGGTTCGAGGTGGCTGCGCGATGTTCACGCCTACAGAGCTGGCCGGCGCCGCTCCGGTCCCAGCGTGCGCGAGCACCGATCTGCACGTTCTTAGCATATCTGAATCTGTCTACAAGCGGCGCCTGATATGGGCAAAAATTGAAACACGGAAAGCACATATCTGAGTAGGCCTCTGCCTACACATAAAACGTTTCGTGCTTTCTTTATGTTTCGTCTGCGTAAGGCGAGGAAAATAAAATCTCATGACCGATCTGAATTCCGAGCTAGCTCCGGAGGTGGGTTAAGCTTTCGATTATGCTCGAAATTTACATTCTTATTGTCTATTTTAGGATTTAATAACAGCTATGTACATGTATCTACTATTGTATCGCACGTTCAGGCATGTGAATTCGATACGTATTTGAACGTGAAAGTATTTGGGTGAGTATGCGGTCGGGGCAGGTAATGTCGGAGCACATAAAAACCTCGTGGCATGATGTAAAGATTTTGCAGCACTACCTGCCGTAATCCCACGGCCTCGGCGCCTTAACAGGTGTGCACCTGAGAGTAAACGCGCTTTTTCATTAAGTACCTCTATACAATCAAACTAAACGATCGACATAAGAACGATGGCCGCGGACCATTCATCTCTCGACGAGGAATTCCTTTATGCTCCTTGATCGCTTCTTGCGTTTTTATTATTAATAAAGCGATTCATTACTACCTTAATGACATCATCCTTAGCATCCACAAGGTTGATAGAAAGCTTCCAGTTTTTATTGCTCGTAAACGCTTTGGTATCAGGGATTGGAAAATTGTAAATAGATATTAAAACTTCGCTCCATGAAATTACCTATAAATTTTGTTTGGCTCACAGGTATGTAAAACTCTAGTGTCAATATGATTTCCAACATATTTAAAATTGTCCGTTGGTAAGTGTTACAGGCACAACAATACTGTTTATTGACTAATATATATTTTTTGCTGAGGAAACTATCTTATATTTTGATATATTTATTTATATATAAAATAAATAATTCGAGAAGGTATAAACAATATGTTATTGTTGAATACAATTTATCTTGACTTTTAATGACTATACTTTAAGAAACTTTTGTATTTAGTCGTTTCAATTCTATACCTGATAGAAGAAATGTGTGCAACTGCTCTATTTCTTAAATAATTTTGTAAATGGCACCATGGCCACAATAGATCAAACATGGTCGCAGTGG
>DWJZ01007805.1:0-11811 GCA_018249125.1 Asbolis capucinus
CAACGTGAGGCGTCGGGTTGCGTTCCCAGGCTCGATTCTGGTAAGCGTTATAGGATATCTTTCCTATACAAGCCGGGTACGCGGCGATGTCTGATTTTCATTTCTGATATTATAACATACTAATATACAAACATACTAATATACAAACACACTAATATACAAACATACACTGCAATTTAAATGAAAGTTTGTTAAAAATGACATAGTTTAATTAGCACCTGCTGCGCCAGCCTTCTATAACTCACAAATAAACAAATAACAGCGTTACAAAAAAGTTCTAAAAATATACTCGCGCGGGCCATTTGAAATCCGTTCGCGGGCCACATTACGTTCCGCGGGCCTGGAGTAAGCAGCCTTGGGTTAGATATAAGCTCAAATTATATTTCTCTCTGCAACATTATAATACTTATTCATATCTTTTCCTTAGAAATCATACTGAAATAGACATTGTACTCGCTTTACATAATTTGACAATACAGTGATCGTATGAGAAGACGAGTATACCGCGTGGGATTGTAGGAGATATTAAATATAGAAGTTATGAGTACAGGCTTTGGTAATATATTTATTATTAGAAATTGCCCGCGCTTCAGTTCAGGAGATTGGATGACAACTATCCAATAATCCTTCTCGTCATAGGAGCTGGTTTCAGAGTTGCTATACAATTTTTTATCTAATATCCCACGGGAACACAGCAGTCTCTGTGATAAAAGTATCCTATATCCTTTGTCCTTACATAAGCCATAAACTTACAAAATTTCATCTAAATTGGTCCATTGGTTTCGGGGTTGCTATACTCATTTTAAGCTGTTATCCTGCCATTTCCTAAGAAAAAACCAATCCTATAACCATTTTTGGGTTTTAAACTTCAAATATGGCATGTTACATCAAAATCTGTCCAGACAGACAGACAATAGATCCAAAAATAATATTTTAGCCTCTAACTCATAACAAACATCAAAATTTTCATAAATTATTTTTAATGAACAGAATTGACCCGGTCACAGTTTCATTATTCGTATAAATTCTCATCTTTTTTTATTGTATTTACAAAACAACATTTATTCTTATACTTATAAGGCATTATTAGAACGAAATATTTCAAACTTGGCTGTTATGCTGCCGTGCATCAATTGAGACCGCTGTAACAGCAGTATTATATGTTACTTTGCATAAAGTAATGTTTGTTAATCTGTAAATAACGTTTTTGTATTTGTATTTATTCGGGGATATCTCATAAGACCAAAGATTGAATGGTAGAAAATGTTTTCAGCATTAAGTCCGTATTTCCGTCATAATTTTTGATATACAAAAATTACATTTTATTAAAAATTATATACAGATATACATACGTATAAATTCAATATAATTTAAAAATAACAAAGTGTAAATAAATTCGATCACTAATAATAAATTATGTCATCTGTTACGCACAAACAATTATACGTCACAAAGAGGTTAATTCGTGAATTTTAATAAATCATTACCAATGTAAAAATAATTTCTGAACGTCAGTCGTCATAATGATAAAAGTCTGATATTCACTTGTGACAAATGCAGAAATTTATCTGAAACCCCCGGAGCTAGGGTCACCGACTAGGCCTTACCATTTGTTGAAATCATTTATAAAATCAAACATTACAGAGACTTGGCGGTGACACTGCCGCGTGTCAAACCGCGATTGCGGCAAACATTGGACGCTAGTAAATATCTAAACAGCATTACTGGAGCACTGTTTAAATTTATGTTTAGTTCGACCATTACTCTCTGTGCGCTAATTACACAGACTGCAACCACTAATAGCCCACTACTGGGCATAGGTTCTCCTGACAGAGGAGGCCGAGAACATACTCGTGCGTCAACACACTAATTCGATGTGGATTGGTTATCGAAGTGACGGTAGTTTTATGCTACCCAAAAGCTTCCGATATGTCTTAACGACTGCTCGCTAAAGATAAAGACTTTATGTAATGTGTAAATGTGAATAAATTTTATATTTTATGTTTTTATTTAAACAAATAAATATCACTAATAATATAAATGCGAAATTTGTCAGGGTAGATGGATGTGTTATTCTTTCATGAAAATTAGCACAAAGATACATGTTAGTCTAGAATCTACTTAGGCCTACTGTCCACGGACGCGTCAAATGAAAAATAAATGCAAATTACAAATGAAAGCAGGCGTATTTTACATATTTGTTGTGTATCATTTTCATGACGTTCTTAGTCTATTTTATAATCTCTGTTTTCCTTTCATAACTTTATAATAATAAATAAGCTTTCCAAACCTAAATGGATATGGAAAGACTCATAAAAATGCTATCTCATGAAAAGAAAACTTTACCTAACATATCATTTATCTAAGCTTGTTTTTCTGTTCTTGTAATTATAAATTATAAGGAATTTTAATAATATTATTAGCAAGATATTTTTACGCCAGTTGAACTGGTACAGTATGTTGGGATCTACCTACTTATGGACCTCCTACTTACCTACTAAAGGAGGACTTACCTACTAAAGGAATTGTACCCATACTGATACAAATCAACTATTCATTAATTCACGCTACAAAACTTTTAATTTTTCCTTCAAGTAGCATCGCGAATGCACGTCTTTTTGTTGGGAATATGTCAATAAGGAGGTGATTATAACATACAACTTCATTAGAAGACGACGAAACAGGCGAAGAATGTACTGGCTTCATCTATGGATGAAGCGAGTACATACATATATGTATGTATGCATATAAAGAAATATAAATTGTTGATTATTTGTTGCTGAAAGAGAGCTATCAGAAGATGATTCTGTATTTCGATCATTTTACCGAATTACTAAAAATACATACCATTGTGCAAAACAACACGTGTTTGCATCTCAGTTTGCAAGTCAGTCGAGTAGTGACACGCAGCCGCGCGCACGCCATGATGAACACAAGACGACCGGGGACGCGACGTTGCCGCTCCGTGGACACAGATTGTTTACGTGACGTGTGCGTATGACGTGTGGTTTACAAGTATGGTGTTCAAGAGTGGACACCACAAATGACACCTATGCCCCGAGAACAAATGTTTAAGTATCAAATAGATATATAGCAACAGGGTCAAAGTGTTAATATTATAAATGCTAAATTAACTGTGTCTATCTGTAACGCTTTTAAGCCTAAACGAATGATCGCATTTTGATAAAAAAATTCATAGAGATAGACTAGAATTCGAGAAAGAATATAGGTTACTTTTTAACACGAAAACTTTTCTACATATGATCCACACTAATATTATAATGTGAAAATGTGTGTGTTTGTGTTTGTCGTCCACATTGAGATAGAGCGACGGAGTGACGTGTTCTTACGTGGACATAGTTGATGGTCTGCAGAGTGACAGGGGGTACTTTTATAACAACATTGGTACCAATAAATCAATGTGTTCTAGCGTTTTTGAAGATTCGACCCCTGGGGGATTGAAGTAGGGGATGAAAATAATTCCACGCAGTCACAACAAAAAGCTGGTCCTACTAATATTATAAATGCGAAAATTTGTATGTTTGTTTGTTTGTTACTCCTTCACGCAAAAACTGCTGAACCTATTTTCATGAAATTTTGCACACACATAAAGGGTAACTTGAATTAACATATACGATAGTTTTTATCCCGAAAAACCTGCGGGATCGGAATTTACACGGGAAAAACTTCTACGCGTATGGGTATAGTTTCTAAACATAATAATATAAAACTAACAAATCTGTCTTCCCGGAAATCCCGCGGGATCGGGAGTAACTCTGATGAAACTCCTGCGCGTACGAAGCAGAGTTTTCTCTAAGGAACATGGCACCAAAATGGAACGAAGAATCCTCCTGCACTAATCTCCCTTTCACTCTGAGTAGTGCATATATTGTGTTCCTGAGTTCAGTGTGAGTCTAGTCCATAAAACTTTCCACAATAAAAGCATGACATAGGAATCCCGGGACTATTAATTGGGATTATGCATTCATTTAGGTTTTCCTTTATACCTCATGTAAATAATATTAGCAGTCGTATTTTTTGGGACGTAGAACTGAACAAAACAAGATGAAGATGAGCAGTTCGTGAAAATTAAGCCATAAATAACATACCACGCTGTCGAAGCCGCGGGCAGACTAGTAGACACTCATAAATACGTTCGCCAGTCACTAATATCTGTGTACTCATGATTGAGTACAGAGTCCTGAGTCGCAGGAAACCACAGTCAGCGTCCTCGTATCAGATCACACATGTCGTGTGGGCGTCTTCTTGACAGGTTCTGCTGTAATGTACATGTTTATAGAATAGTCTAACGTGTCCCTAAGGATGTTGTATGTCATTGTATGTCTGTGGAATGCGGATGTTGTATGTCATTGTACGTTTGTGACATTGATACACTATGGTGATCGAGTTACTGCAGGTTCGGACTGAAGATCTGTGCTGTATGAGCCTGGGGTTATGCGCCATGAAACTATTGTCATAATAATAATTTGTTGTATCCTTGTATTGCAAGTTTTTTCGAGAGGCATTTTAGACGAGGCGACACCTAAACGACGAAACTACTATTGAAACGATTTTGATGAAATTTGATGCAGATGTTCACGAGAACTTCTGGAAGAAAAACTTTTTGCAAAAAAAGCTTGGAGTTATTGAAATTGGGCATGAAAGTTTTTCATTAACAAACAGATTAGCATAAAACCTTGTATTCATGCACTAGATGTGGTGTTGAGTGTAAGGGATGAAGAAGACTTCTTAATTTTAGTTCTACTGTGTTAAAGTTAAGTTAAATTTTTAAAAAGCACAACACTGCTACTGCCATCTATGGCGAAGTTGTCGAACTAATGTAATTCGATAGCAATAGGTGCACCTAAAAATTTTAATACAAAAAAATTACTTTAAAAAGAATCAAGGATTTAAATTTCAAATATTTCTGACATAATTTATTATAAGGCCGATTGGTCATTTATATTGAATGATGAATCGTCGCGTTACTTCTAATATTTCAGATATCTATCTACGACCACAGATAAAATCGAGATAAGATATAGAAAACCTCCTTAATACTCTTTACATAACCTCACCCACACAACAATACCTGTTTTCTGAGAAAACTGGAGATTTCGACAATTCAAGACTGTCTCTATATTCGATGTTGTCCAAAGTTATTGGAGAAAATATGTTGAAATGGTTTAAAGGTGAAATATTATTTGCTTCGGTGAAGAAAATATCGCGAGGAGGCTAGGGGAATGTACAAGACACAGTAAGTGTCTAAATATGTGAAGTCTACTAGTATACTAGACCAGGTGGTGGACTATGGTTCGTGCCCTTCATATTGAGATAGGAGACCGGAGCCCAGAAGTGGGACATAGGCTGCTAATGATGCTGCGGCTAATGATCAATATAATTACTGACATACAAACAAAAACACGTAAACACTCTTTTACACACACACAGACACGCTTAAAATACGTAAACTTTCTCTCTCACAAACACTCTTTCTCTCTCTCACACACACCAAGTAAACAAAAAAACACTCGCTCACACAAATACGTTTCTTTCTGAGAGATACAAATGCACAACAACACGCTCACACAAACGACGTGTTACGTGCACGAAAGCGGTCAACCAAACAGTTCGCAGATCAGATGTATACATTGTTACACAGTGTACACCTGAGATGCAATAAAGTGTAGTCGGTTAGTCGAGATACACGCACGGCTCGTGCGATCATATCGTATATTGCGATACAGCAATTCCATATGGAACGTACTTGTAATGTACAAGACGTGATCAAGGCGTATGTTGACGTGGTCACGACGAGATATGGCCTGGTTAGTTCATTATATTATTGCAAGGGAGTAACTGAACTCAGAGTCGTTAATTATTAAATAAAATACTGCTTAGGTATATTAAGTAGCGGTGTAAATAACCAGTAATGCTGCTTAATTTAAATCGTTTCTTAGTATTTAATATTGTGTAGAGATTTAGATATAAATTATAGAATGAAGCTTTTGAATCTCTGCATAGCTGAAAATGCTTTATCCATCCATCCATCAGCTTATCACTGTCCACTGTTGGATATGTCCAATGTAAATTTTCGACTCTGTCCAGTCCTGAGTCTTCTGAATCCTCTGAAGGCAAAAACCGCAACACGCGAGAGATATAATCAAAATTAGAACAATTCAAACATCATTAAGATAATGGTGCCATATAAGGTAGTGATTGTACTGTATTGTGTGCGGAATGTACTGGCCGGTCGTTCCCCGCTCCCCGCTCGCCTCCTGCACGCGTCGCTCGTGTCTGTAATCACTTCTGCCATCGAGCCACAGAAGTTGTTGGTGTACCTGTTACCTTTGGTTTACACTTCCTTGCAACAAAATGGCTGTCAGAATCTTTTATTTTATTTATTTATCTTAAGGATCGGTATGGAATAAATTGAAGATTATTTAATAAATTGTTTATGTAGTAATATTATGTACATTCACTTAATTATGTTGACTTCATGGATAGGAACATAGTAAAAAAGTAGGTGGTTTAACATTTTACAATAATGTGAATAAAACATAAATAATCATGCTTTATTAAAATCAAAACAATTTTCTTTTTGGGTCTTGTTAACGTGATGAAAATTGTCTTATTCCGACCAGAGACATTATTAATCGATTTATGGCTTTTGTCTGGTAATAAAAATTGCGTAGACTTGCTTACAGAATAGATACTTAAATTCATGTTCTATTAATACTGTTTTATTTGCTTAAAAAAAGTGTATTAAAGGAAATAGGTGTCTGATGCGATTAAGTGTACGCAATAAGTCAAAATTACTTGATACGTTACAAGAAAATGGCACGTTGATACATACAGTATCGCCCATCCCGAGTTTAAGGCATCGAGTGGTTTTAATCCGATATAGGACAGTATACATTTATTGCGCCAGCGGTGTACACCATTCATCTACGTGTGTTACCGGTACAGTTATAAACAAGGCGCACGCGAGCGGTGGCGCATTACTCAAGATCTGCACTGTCCCCGACCTCCCCGCTCTCCCCGCTCTCCCCTCATATTGATGGAGTCATTTGTGTATGGATATTTTCTGTTTATATATTCATTGATATTTTGTATTTATGTATTCGTTTATCTTTAGTCTATGTATGTTTATTAATATTTATAGCCAAAAAGCTTGTGTTGGATCGGCGAAGTTGGCGGACATGGTTAGAAATTGGGTGACTAGTGGCAAAAAAATGTTAAGGGTTTTCGTGCATTGAAAGGCACATAAAGCAGTTTTCAATTTTTATAGATGGTAGTCGTAATTTTTAGACCTCCGTTTAGCATTAGAACTTTCAACATTTGTTTTGAATACTTACCCCACCACCAATCGGTACAGGACCAGTATGTGGAGTTTGTTTTAGGTCTCCTCAGCTATAAAGTGAGGCCCCTGCTCAGTAGTGGGCCAATAATAGGTTGAAAAGTCTCATATGATATGTATTCAACCTTTCAGGGAAGAATACCAAGTGATCTCGTTAATATATCTTGAATATTTCCTAAAACATCTGTTTAAACTCCAACGCCCAATTTAGCTTTATAAGATAGCTCCTCCTGAAAGTGAAATATATTTTTGTGTTTCTTGTGACGAACTTGATAAACAAACAGACGAACTTCTGACCGTATACGTCACCCATGGACGTTACAAATAATCACCATCGCATTCCAGATCAAGAAGAAAGCAATATTACTAAGGGAGAAAGCAGGAAATTTATTCAGATGTATACTTGAGTCAAGGTAAGTCGTTACTTGAGTCAAGGTAAGTCGTTACCTGAGTCAAGGTAACTGAGGTAAGTTGTCGGAGTGAAGAAGATAAATAAAGTACACGGTTAGGATGTATAAAGATGTGTGACGACTATATTAGAAGCATTCGTAATTATTAATGTTTGAAAACTTATTACAAGCTTTTCTTTAGCTTGCAGTGTATGTTTGTATATTAGTATGTTCGTATATTTGTATGTTAATTGGTCGGGTTAAATCTTGCAAGCTGAATTAGACCCACTTTCTCTTCTTGAACTTAAAAATGCGTTGATAACAATTCATTTTTATAACAAGGATGACCTGATACCACGTTCGGGATTGGCTGCAGACAAGGGAACTCCTGAACGGTGAAATATACAGTTATGAAATTTTATGTGTTTCTTCGTACCTATTACGTTTTCATATTTAAAAGTTGTGTTTTATATATTTTAATAAATGTATTTTTAATATTTAAAACCGCAATAACTTTTGTCCATATATAAAGTTCAATAACCTTCCATAAACAACAAACACACGCAGTATCAAAAACCGACAGCGATATATTGCTTGTTCGAGCTCAAGCGAAACTGATTTCCGCGTAACTGTTGCACGATAAAACAAATGCCACATGCTAATAAACCTTCGTACAGTCGGCCAATAGAGGCATAGACAAGTAACGGTAGAACTGATGTATACATAGACAAGCAGAGGTAGGACGAGGTTTAAGTATGTAGAAGTGAGTTAGACAGGTAATAACAATATATAAACAGGTAGAAGTAGTACCGAACTACCTACACTAGAGGAAAAATTTATTGTTTATTTGAATTGAATAGGCTCAGAAACTTCTGGACCGATTTAAAAAATATTTTATCATTCGAATCCTACATTATCCCTGATAAACATAGGCTATATTAAATACGAGAAAAAATATGGATCCGCGTGAAAATTTCGAAAATATAACCCAACGTGTGAAAAATGTACCAAAAATATCCTTATATCGCGTACTGCTGTTACAGTTTTCTGGTAACTGATTCTTCCGAAGCCAAGCTAGGCCAGTTTCTAATAAGATATAAATAAGTAAAAGTGGTGCCGAAGTAAGGAATAAAATATATACGATTATATACATATGTATGTATAAAGGTGTACACAGGTAGAGATGAGGCAAAGTATAGACAGAAAGAAGTAGAGGAGATGTGCACATAGAAATATAAGCAACAGGTTGAGGTAGAAGTGTGGTAACGATAGGTTAAGGCAATGTGACAGGTAGAGAGGCAAAGTACTCGTAAGTTCGTAGACAGTAGGTATAACAGTTAAACAAGTCTAAATTTAACCCGTAGAGGTAGACTTGAGGTATGGACAGTTTGCAGTAAGATACAGGCAGAGGTAGAGGCGAGAACCTTTCTAACACGGCAGATATAACTGCGCTGTTTCTGTCACCATTACAGATAAAACGCTCGACGCTTTCCACTTCATTCCTGCGAGCTGATATAAGTCATTCACCATGTAAGTTATAGTACCCAACACCTTAGACATCATCGCCACTTTCCATCAGGTAGGATCGAGGTCAAGCATTAACTTAGAATAATCTTAGTATAAATAAATATGTGAAACCAGCATTACATTTTGCGTTGCATGCATTATATTTGGCCTATTACATTTCCCTACACTGTGGCACACAGGAACGTTAAAACTAGAAGGCGTGTGTCCAGTAACACATGGCGGCTTGTCGCGGGTGCGACAGGCGACAACGACGCGTGGGAGGCGTAACGGCTTCGGTGGCTAAATCAACCATTGTCTGATTGCTTGTAGCCCGGGACCGTTGTACTACTATTTACGTGTCATATACTGTGTACGCATGTGTGTATATGAGTGTGAGAAGACATTGCTACACACACTGCCTAACAACTAATAGTCGTGAAAAAATTTATAATTTACTAATAAAATCTATATCAATATTAATAAGTACTACTTTATAAATACTAACTATAATACTAATGTACCAGGAACAAATCTGTACATCAAATATTTTTTGAAAATGTTAATGCAGGGATCAAACAATTTCTTTTTGAATTTATTGTCTGTCTGTCTACAGGTTAAAATTAGTGTGGCAGCTCCGAAATCAATGGATCAATTTAGATGAAATTTTGCGTGTTTGTGGCTTATGTAAGGACCACGGTTACAGGATACTTCTTATCCCAGAAAACTGCTTTGTTCCCGTGGGATAATAGTGTAAAGTTAGTATGGCAACTTACTGGACAAGTCTTCTTTAGGCAATGGTCAGTATCGTTGTTAAAATCATAACTATTTAAAAGACGATGACAAAAACTGCCCAATCATGCGCAAAAATCAAAGAAATCTCAAAAAAATCTTCTTAATTATGGTTTCGAATTGTGTAATATAAAGACGTGCCATGGGGTTAAAAATATAAATATTGAAAGTGCTGCATTAATCTTTTATCACTGCATTTTTTTTCATCAATGGCAGAGGTGTTATGTCTGTACAGCCTACTTACAGCCTATTGGAACATTATGTATTTTCCTCTTTCTATTAGATTAAAAGTTTGAGTGCAGTTTTGTCAGTACTTTGCGAAAACAGGTGTGAGATGTGGTACAGCTCACATTATCGTATTATTTACGAAGACATGGCTCAAAGAACTGGATACCAAGCCAAAAAAAAGATAAAACAATAGATTTTTACGCTGTGCTTGAACCTTGTTTGTTTTTAAATGCCAAGAAGTCCTCCATTGGACCTATATTTCTTCTGTTATTAGTAACATTAGGTCTCGCATTATGTGTGAAATGAAATGAATATTTTTTTAAATGAAACGCAATGAAATCAAATTTTATTCGAAGTTATTTTTTACAAAGTCAAACTACCCCATCGCTTCAAGAAATCCCTACGGTGACCGGTTTGGGAGAAGAAGCAAGAAACTCCCAAGGAGTTCTTTTTATCTTGTGTTAATTGTCAGGATTTTGTAAATCATGGCATCTCAATTAGGACGTTAACCGGTTTCATATTTGTGAGGAGTGTACAGATACCTCGTTCCTTGTATGAACTCTCCAACCCCATGCCAAATGTCTTGAAGTTTTGGATCACATAGTCCAAAGTCGGCAGAACGACTGTAGGGTGCGGCGCACATAACATGTCAGTCTTGTCTTAAACATGGATCCGAGTTAATAGCTTCATTTCTCCATATATTTGGTGGTTTTTAATTAAATAATTATTAAAAGCTTTCGTTTTATTCCTTCTCTTTCACTACACACTGTTTTACTATCACATATTTGAATATAATGCCTTTCTGTTTGCCAATAACTAAGATTTTTTTAATATAACAAAGTGTAAGGAGATTTCTTTCAGAGAATTTTACTATATTTGCCATTGGTTCCATAGAAGCACAGTCTTGGTCCATGTCCTATACCAAATCTGGCATGATCCTTTCTGAATTAACCGGAATTATCTGGTACAAACTCGATTAAAACCTTATGTTAGATAGATTTGATGGTATTATAGTTAAAAGATACCAACGTCTAGTTCATCTTTTGTCAGTGAGTATAAGATATTTATATACTTATATATCTTATAAACTGTATTAGTCATAGCTATATACTTTATGACTTATTAGTCATAGCTATATACTTTATGGCGTAAATTGGGGGAGGCCTATATCCAACAGTGGATGATGAAAGGCTGGTGGTTGGATGGATACATTTTATATGGAATAGATAAGATAGGCAAATCAAATGAAGAATGAAATTGAATAAAATGAAAAAGTGAGTGACAGGTAGGTTAACATGAGTGTGGCTTTTTTGACTCAATTTTGTTTCTTTACCTAATTAAATATTTGTTGTTTAGCACATCTTTTTTTTTATACAATTGCATGAACTAGGGTAAGTTTACAGATGTACTTTACAAATGATTAAATCCGCCAAGTTCCGCCTGGTAAGGCATGTAAAAAGGTTCTGAAATTCTTTCATTATTCTTTTACTTTGTTAATAATTTATAACTTCTGTAGGGACTTTGTATTGTAAAATTTTG
>DWJZ01007806.1:0-11809 GCA_018249125.1 Asbolis capucinus
GTTCTTTAGTGTTATATTATCTAGTTTTTTTTCACCCCATCCCTCCTTTTGGCCATTCTTCCTCTGTCATCCATCCTAAAGAGGTACATTGTTGGTGTTTCAGGGACCAGTCATTGTCACGTCCCAGTTGCTTTAATAATGTACAGCTTCCCTTGTTTATTTTTTTCCCTGAGTATGTGGTTCTATTACTTCCTTCCTGGCAGGCAACGCCTTAGTAAGACCGGTGTTATTAACGGCAATGATAACTTACCTTCTGCTTTTTTGCTTGTTTATCACATATTGTCAGAAGAGTTATATGGTCCATACAAATATATCTCAAAAGTACTTTAAACCTAACAACAAATACTTTAAACCTAACAACAAACATGCATCTATCTATTCCCTGCAGATATTTTTAATTGAAAAAGATATTGTCACAAAATAATTAATTAAAAATGAATTCCTTACTTTGGAGGTTATTTGTCCTTTGTCTACATTTAATTCTTCTCCTCGCAGCGGAGCTAAGGACTTTTTTGTAGCAACTAAATATTTAGCTAGCGCTTCACTGGAACATAATGAAGGATGGTTAAGATCGTTTTCTTTCGACTGTGTGCTATTGAAGGATGTTTTGGAAGAAGTCGCTTCAACATCATGGACTACGTGCTCTCGTTCCCTACGTATTTTCTGCTCGCAATTTCTCACAAGAGTTTTTTTCATCTTAGGGTCTGTGCTTGCCTTTTTCATTTCAGGTTACTAATACAATTTCAAGCGACTGGCAAAATAAACTAACGTGCCAGCTAATAGAAACGATTGAAAATTGTACTCAATATTGGAATAAATTCTAAATTTATCAGATTCTGTTCATAAGTCCCTGCAATATTTTTCAATTCAAAATTCAAACCATTCGTTAGTTTCAAACTACGTATGTCAGATTGACATTGGCAATGACAAACGTTAAATTGTACTCTTTGCTAATGCTATGCTCCATTTGACGCTCATCAAACACTCATCGTTACGCAAAAACTAGTGGAAGGATTGATCGAACGGACGGTCTAAATGAAAACATAAAAGTATATTTGTCTGGCGTAACATTTACGAGTAGGTTAGCTTTAATTTTAATAGCTATTGGTTTACCTGCTGAATATAAGAAAAAACAATTTCTTCTATTTTAGTGGAACTAACTTAAGTTGCTATAAGTCGAAGACTTTTTCGTGTTAGTTTCTGCTTCGATTCTTTTTTTATTAAAACAATCAAATTCCTTTCGACTATGTCTATTTTAAATACCTGGCTAGGGCAGGGCGCCGTGGCAAAATAATAAAGTTGTAACTGCGCCACGGGTTATAAAAGATTGGGTATCCTTGTATTATTGCCTTAGCCACAAACAACGCAAGTAATGCGGACGGCTGCCAGACTTTCGAGTCTTCTGAACGTCCAGTGGAAGGTGACATAAATGTCTATTATGTCTAATAAGACAGAAAGACTGACACTGACATTTCATGTCTGGTTTTCTGTCTAAAGTTGCGTATTGCAGGCGTGTAATTCTGGTATTACTCAGAAAAAATATATTCTTTATAACTTTTCAGTAACTTTTTTTGGATGGTAACTACCCACATTTGTTTACAAAGAAATATGAGTAATAAGCATGTTGAATTTCACGTGAGTATGGTGTTTATATTACGATGTCTTTGATGCATAGTATGTTGTTAAGCCGATAAAATTTTATAGAATGTGCAATGCGACAAAACTGCAATATTTATTTTTCAGAACCCAAAAAACTTACCGGTTGAGGAACTTACACTGACTGTATCCAATTCTGGAGTAATCCAAAACACTAAAGCTTTGGTAAGAATAGTTTTTACCGAAATCCAAACTTTTATTAAATGAACATTTATCATTTTAAATTTATCATGCTCATCATCTGAGTGAAATCCATTCATCTACTAAGTTCTTACTTGAGCAAATCGCTTGCTTAAGCATCTGGCTTAATACCCATATGTTCTGAATGGGGACCTTTGAACCAACCCTTCCTTCTTAAAAGCCATGTTATCATTAGTCTTTAATGTGGCTTAATTTAATGAATCAGTTAGTTCACTATCATGTGGTGAGTTTGCTTGTTTATTGGCTATTTACAATTTGCAGTAAATATAATTAGATTGCAACTGACTATTCCACAATAGCATGTTAATTTGATAATGATGCCGTTAATCAGAACACATTAAAAATATAAACAGTTTATAATAATAAATAAATAGACGTACAAACATACC
This sequence comes from Asbolis capucinus, assembly GCA_018249125.1. Taxonomy (NCBI): domain Eukaryota; kingdom Metazoa; phylum Arthropoda; class Insecta; order Lepidoptera; family Hesperiidae; genus Asbolis; species Asbolis capucinus. The sequence goes on from DWJZ01007806.1 coordinate 2,247, forward strand.
TTTGCAAGGAAAATCCTTGTGTAGCTGATAACACAGACATCCCAAATAATATCTATAAGTGAATAATAGCTATCCTACATCTGCCCTGCCCTGGCTGGGAACTGAATCTAGAACTTCCTGCTATGGAGGTCACTTTGCTGTAGACCACAAAAGGTTTGAAGATTTGTTTTGACTCCTGGATATTTTGTTTCAGGACCCATATTGGGTGGAGAAAAGAGAGTTAACACTATATGAGAAGCCACCAACAGGAAGTTCTCTTATCCTAGGTGCTGTGGAAGTATGGAGAAATAAGGCAGAGATCTACTTAGAAAATTTAAAGTGGTTACTACAGTTAGAACATCACAGGTGAGAAATACTGAAAAAAAATTGAATTTGGGGTTGACGAATTGTATCATGAGTGTAGCCAGCTTCTGAGCCAGTAGCAGGCCAGGGATCCAAAGTACTTTATCTGAATTTTATGTTTATTGCTATGTCTAATATGTAGTTTTTCTAAAATGTATAACTTTGAATTGACATGTGATTGCTCTCTGTACTTCGAAGATATTTGTCATAATATGTTTATTGCTACTCATTAGTATTGAATATAATATGTGATGATCAAATAGGTAATGACATTTTCACCAAGAGCTAGTCGCTACAAATTGTAAAATGATGTCCCCTCATTGCTTCTCTTTCTTTGTATGTTAGCAATAATTTCAATGTGTACTGAATGGATTTTCATGCATTTTCACCAATAGATAGAGCAATTCATGAGGAGGTTTAGTGTACAATATGTTTAGGTGTTGCATAAATTGTTTGAAATATGATAATAATTGGTGATATATTCATGAAAAACCCAGCTATATCATACCATGCGGCAAAGCCACAGTTGGTACCCAGAATTAAATAAAACAAGAAATTCCAGGTTTTGGAGCACAGTGCTCTATCATCAACAATGCATGGACATGTTAGTGTCATTCCTACAAGAAGCTAGCCCACCGTATATGCCTCCATATGAGAATAGAGAGATTCAGAGGTTGTACGAAGAGATACGACGGCTTGTACTAGTTGTGTTAAGTCGCTTTGTCACCAATAAGGAGGGTAAAGTAAGTTATAATTTATAATGTTTCTTTTTCAATATTTGTAACCCAACAGTTATCTACATCTATACTAATTATAAAAATATAACAGGGTTACTTTTGTACATTAAACATTTTTTTGAACAGTTTTGTGCTGGGAGGCTTTGTTGCTGATATAGAGACCAAAACATAATTTTTTGCATATATTTTCTGTCTGTCTGTTCGAGTTACATGCCGGATATCCCAGAAAACATACTTTTTATCCCAGAAAACTGGTTTGTTCCCGTGGGATAATAGGTTGCGCTTAAAAGTTGCTACAATATCACTATGGCATCTGAAACGAGAATTGAATGGCTGAGTAGTATAACTTTTCTGTATAGGTATTAATTTAATTTGAGACATCTACTAACAACATCTGAGATGGTTCTTATTGAGTTTTTATTTTTGTATATAAAAAAGATTTTTTTAAATTATTTTAACTGTAATAATGGTACTTTATTAATGGTAAAAGCATAGCCCTTCTTTTTATTTTTTACTTTTACATATTTAGACTGAAATTAACTGTATATGTTTTTTAACATTAATAATTTATATTCCGAGGCTGTTATCTTCTATTTTATTCTTCTATATTCAAGTCTCGTTGGATGAGCAAGCAGTACATGGGCGAGCTGGTGTACAACAAGTACATACTAAGCGTGCCGGTGTTATGGGATGTGTGTGCGGTGTACGGCGCTGACAACGCTCGTCATGTGTCGAGGCTGGTGAATGCTGTGTTCGAGCTGCAGCCGCAGTACGAGCGGGACGTTGAACAAGCTGTTGCGTTTGTTTGTGAGGTGTGGTTTTAATTTGATTATTATCTTGTATTGAATTAGTTATTCATGTATTATCTATGCTAAATAGCACTGCAACTAGGTAACGAAGCCAATCAAGTCTATGCTAATAAGAAATCGAAGCTTTCATACCCGGTGACTTGTTTCGCTTGTTACCGATCGAAAAAGTTAAGACAGCGGTCGCGGTCGGTAGGATGGGTGTCCAGTGGCAAAAAAATTATTAACACTTCCGTGCTTCGGAGGACACGTGAAGCCATCGATCCTGTTGTCGTTAGAAGCAATCGTTAAGCCATGTCAAAGGTCTAAAGACATACTTCCGACACTTGGTTTGGCTATCCACCAATCCATATTGGAGCTGCGTGGTGGAGTATGCTCTAGGCCCCCTAAATATGAAGAGAGACCGGTGTGGACAGCTCCGAAGTGGACTATGTATAGGTTGAATCCAACTAGGCAATAAGGCATAGAAATGTACTCTGGTCTGCCCGCATGATACCATGTTGATAATATTTATTGAAGCAATGAGTTAGTTTGGCTTGCGAAAAGTGTAAAAACCAATTTCCAATAATTTCATTTCATAAAAGCCTATGTCACTCTCCAGACTATCAACTATTGCCACACAAAATAACACGTCAATCCGTCGGTTCGTTTCGACATGACAGACGGATAAACACACACTTTCACATTTATAATATTAATATGGATGTAACAAATATTTTTGCTTAAATAACAAGATGAAAATGTAACTTTACTAATATAGCCCATATTATAAATCCAAATTTTACTTTGTCGGTCTGTTACCGTATATGGCTAAATACTGAGCCAGTTTTGGTTAAATTTGCTATAGTATAAACATTTGGTTGAGATGAAGTTTGTATTAAAGTTGGTTATCGTCGTATATAAAATCATAAAACTTATTAGCACTTAGTTAAAAATTAATAAGATATTTTGTATTATATTGAAATAGTGGAGGAAAACTTGTCCAGAAGACGAAGTTGCGGGAAAAAACTAGTATGTTATAAATATAAAACATTTCAAGAACATTACAGAGAATCCTATCATTTTCTCTACCCCACTCTCTTCTCCTTTCCAGGTGTTCAAATACATAATCCTTAAAGTAAACAAAGATTACGACAGCGATGAGCCTCCGAACCTTCCAGAAACCTTCAGAGGATTCGGGGACATCCGTCGCCCCTCGGACACGGACAGAGCCAACGACTCTATCACCTTCGAGATCCTTCGAGACCTGGTCATTCACCTGCTGGATACTGCTATGACCTTGAGGATATTTGTCGAGGCCTACCCGAAAGCTGCCCATATTCTCAAGAAGAAGAATTTTGTTTTGAGGTTTACTTTATTCTTTTAATTTCTTTATTTATGCTATATTTTAACAGATGTCTCATGGTAAGTGACCATCATTGGACATTAGCAACACCGGGCTGAGGTCACCGACGTGTTCCCGATCAGGAAGGACGTGCATTATATGCAAGAGCATAGAAGATGAAGAGGGAAGCGAAGCAGTATTGATGAAGTCGCGGTTAATAATGTCACAAAGGACCCCAGACACCAATAACATTATTCCGACACTTTTGGCAACACAATTGTCACTTTCAGTTGAAAATTATAACTGGGGTGTTAAATAACATAAAGGTTTCTTAAAAACTAAACTATATGGGGGAGGACTAACAAAAGTAAATATTTTGTTTACTTTTCTAACTACCCACAAAATATTTTTTTCTAACTACCCACAAAACTCTTTGTAACAAAATCTCCTATCAACAATGATTTTTCCAGTATAGCCCAGCTGTACGAGTACGGTATCCCCCAGCTGTACGAGCGGCTGGAGGAGCTGGCTGATGGAAGACCAGGGATCTCGGAGGTTGAAGATTTTCTGGACGGCGCCAGGGCAGAGCTCATAGATTTGTTCAAGGAGGTGCTTGCTGTTTACAAAAACTGCATTTTTAGTGGAGAGTAAGTATTTTTTTAACATTTTTATATATAAAAATGAATGTTTGCTTGTTCGTTATAGACTCTGAAATGGTAGGAGATAGAGCACTGATGTTTATAGTAAAATTGTTCAGAATTCCCTGGATTAGGTTTTGGTAATAAAATTACAGTGAGCCGATACATGTTTGGTGAGTTGATGCGCAGCAATACGCGCCGGGTACAGCCAGGATCTTTAAAAAATACTACTTATCATTGTAATTGTAAACTAAATCAGAAGGTATTTTTTAAAGTTCCTAACATAAGGGCTTTATGTGCCCTCCAATGCACGGAATGCGGGATGAAATTTGTGTTGCCGATACAAATTGCAAAGAATACTCGGCCAAATATTGGCATTGCTATTGGAAATTTTATATTTTTCATTTTATTACAATTTTATGCCGGCTGTGGCGGGAATTGTACATTTGATTCCTGAGTTGATTTGATTTGAGGTTTGACGGGCCGTTTGGTCTAGTGGTTAGTGAACCTGACTGCTACACCGAAGGTCGTGGGTTCGATTCCCACTCAGAAACTTTTCTGTGATGAACAGGAATGTTTTTTTTGTGCATCTTGGTGTATCTATATAAGTATATATTTATTAATATATATGTATGTTTATCAGTTGTCTGATCACCATAGCACAAGCTAACGCTTAGTTTGGGGTTGATGGATAAACCATCACGTACTTCACTTCTCTTGCGGAACTGTTACGGAATGTGCATAAAAAAATTAATAAACTACCAAGTAATGCCAAAACAATGCCTGTAAGGTTGCTTAACATTACATTGTAGCAGTTCTTGATACAATCTGTCTTCTATAATATAACGGAATTTATAAAATGTGACACTATGATATTGTGAAATTTAATGACGCAAATTGATCTGGCTATTAAATTACATAATAATTAGAAATAGATCTAGATAATATTTTAATGCCATTATAGGCGGACTATGGCGGACAAAACCTAAATATGTATAAATACTGTAATACCCACTTTCTGGCAAATAAATTAATTTGAATGAAGGTAAAAAGTTGTAAAAAATATTAAAAAAAAATACTAACATAAGTCATATATTCGATCCAGAGGCAGCGTGGCCTCGCACGTGGAGGGCTACCTCTCGCTGATGATGGACGCGCTCTCAGAGAGGCTGTTTGTGCGAGACTACCACGCTTGCTATCCTGTACACGAGGACCTGGACATGCTGCGGCAGGCCTACCCTGATATGTATCCTTTGTGTTAGATCTCATAATATAGGCCTTTCTGGAACCACTTTGGGTTCTGCATTGAAACTTGTCCAAATCCTACTAGTATTATAAATGTGAGTTTTTGAGGATGGATGGATGTTCGTTACTCCTTCATGCAAAAAATTCTGAACGGATCTCAATGAAATTTGGCACAGGAATAGATTATGGTCTGGAATAATACATAGAGTACTTTTTGTCAAAATACCACATGGGCGAAGCCGCGGGCGGATGCTAGTGACATATAAAATGTATTTAATTTTATAGACCCTATTTGAAAAGATCTGCAGTCTGTCCATTCGTCTAATTACTATGTATTTTATGTACTGAGGATATTAATAAAACTAGCTTTTTTAAAAATATTTAAAAACTACTCGCTCTAATTACAGAAACCTCGAAGAAACACACCAAATTTCGTAACTGTATTGTTAACCGTTGAGGAGTTCCCTTGTCTGGAGCCAATCCTGAACGTAACATCAGGTCATGTTTTGTCATCAGGATGAAAATTTTATGCAAAATTTCAATTCTGTAGTATGAGAGGACGTGGGTCTGATGAAGCGTAGAATATTTGACCCGAACACTTAACAAACATATATACTGACATGCTAATATACAAACATACACTGCAAGTTAAATAAAAGCTTGTCAAAATATATTTAATTCCTATAAAAATATCCAGCGACACAGTAAAGACTGATTTTATTTTACAAGCGATATATTCTAATATCGACCAACCAGTTCCTGAAGATTTACTAGGTAGCAACGTTGAAGGGTTAACGAATGGACATGTCGAGAACACGGACGCAGGGAACAGCCCAGAACGGGCCCCTGATGTTGAAATACCAGACAACGTTAGGGAAGAATCGTTGATAAGTGAAGTGAAGGATATTTTCCCGCATCTTGGCGATGGGTTTATTTTGAAATGCTTGAAACATTATGGGTTCAATTCTGAAAGGGTCATCAATAGTCTCCTCGAGGGCACGCTTGCTGAACCTTTGAAAGGTAAGCATGGGTTTTTTGGGTATCTACTAATATTGTATATGTGAAAGAAGATGTTCGATTTTCCTTCACGCGCTAACATTTGAACGGATTACGATGAAACTTGACACATAGATAGATCATACCAAGGATAAACAAAGGATAGATTTTATTCCGATTGTAGGTTCTCGTGGAATGATGCTTGTGCTTACTAATTAAAAAGATGTGCTGAGGAGTTTCTTTCGCGGTTTCTTCTCCTCAATATAGCACCTTTTCGAAACGGTGGTAGATTTAAAAAAAGTGGACGTTCTCAAGGGTTTTTTTTTTACCTATATGAATAAATGAATTTTGACTTGACGTTGATCACGTTTATATGTTAAACAGAATAAAGTGAAACTTGGGACAAAGATAGATTATAGTCTGTAGTAACTTATTGGTTCTTTTTCATCAACACATGACACGGGCGAAACCGTGTTGTTTTGTTTGTTTGTAACAGATAAACTCGATAACGACTGGACCGATTTTGAAATATTTTTCACCAATACGTACAATGCACATAGATTATATCCTGAAGAATAAAAAGGGATTTTATATTTTTATTCTGATATCGTCGCGGATACTAAACATTTAAAATGTAAACGGGTACTCACGATCTGTTTAAATATAATTTTAATAGAGATATTTCGGCCCAGTTGCATGGCCCGTTTGCATTTAAAAAAGGATTTTACCTGGTAACAGATTTTTCTGGTAACATTTACTAGTATAAAATACATATTCAATTCTTACAAACCTGTTTCCAGCTTTAGACCAAAACATCCCAATAATCCCTGAGGATGCACTAGACCAGAAGTTCCTGGAGACCGGCGTGGCGCGGCTCAACGTGTTCGACGGGGACCAGTTCGACGTGATGACCAGGGATGATGTTGACCTCTCCAAGATACACATCGGCAAACGGAAGTCCAAGTACAAAGATCTCAAGGATATGCTTGATGATAAGACTGGAGTCAGGGATCGGGTTGATATCTACAGCAAGTATAAGTGAGTGTAATTTATTCAATATTAATAAAGATTTGATTGTTGGTTTGTTTGAAGCGAATAGGCTCCGAAACTGGGCCAATTTGAAAAATTCTTTCACCATTAGAATCCTACATTATCCCTGATGAACATAGGCTATAATATATTTTCAAAAATCTTAGGGGTATGTGGGAAAACTTTGATAATGTTACCCAACGTGTGAAAATATTACAAAATTAATTTCTTATATCGCATACGTTTCGGAAATTATTAACAATAGAACAAAGCAATGTACAGGCCGGTTGGTCTAATGGTTAGCGAACCTGACTGCTAGGCCGAAGGTTATGGGTTCGATTCCCACCCAGGTCAAACTTTTCTTCGATGAACAGGAATGTTTGTTCTGTGTGTCTGGGTGTATATATCTATATAAGTATGTATTTAAAATGTATATATATGTTTATCAGTTGTCTGATCACCATAGTACAAGCTAATGCTTAGGTTGGGGTCAGATGGCCGTGTGTGAGTTGTCCAAAGATAAAAAAATACTGTTGTATGGATTTTGATAATTCAAATAAAATGTTATGACCCCAGTCTCGTGTGTGACGAGGAAAATATGTACTCGGACGAGTACGACGATACTTACGACTCTGATGGCGTGACCCCTGCCGCGGATGGTGACGACCCCCGCCGGCCCTTCGTGACCCCCCGCGCGCTGCAGACCGCCCGGAGGGAGCAGGAGGTACCATTGTGTCATCATTGTAAACTGTCGAAACTTTTCTATTTTTATCTAAACAATAATGACAGATGACAGTTATTTTTAACCGTTAATCTTGACAGATGTCAAATTTTACATACGTCTATGCGACGTGCAACCACCTCGCATCATATCTTTTCGTTGTTCAAAAAACGTTCTCCCCCGCGTATAAGGTTCTATGACTTCCTTCCAGGCAGGCAACGCGTCAGTAACACCTCAGGCTGGTGTTATTAACGTCCATGGGCGCTGAGCACTTACCAACAAGTGACCCGTCCGCTCGTTTGCCTGCTTAAAACATAAAAAAAAAAGTTTATAGTCTAATTTTGTGGTGTACGTCACAACCTTACATAAACCATACATATATATTTATATAATGACCTGAGGGGAGGGTGGAGTAAAAAGATCCGAGGGGGGTAAGCTCTAAATTTTTCTTAATTTAAGGCATAACATTATGTAAAATATCCGTTTTAGACAACTATAGATATATACCTGGATTCGCCCTGCCCAAAAAGTATAAATTAATTAATGCTTAAGCGCTATTTTATATAATACTGTTTCTTTATATAACTTTAATGTTTTGGGCTCTGAAATTTTAGGAGATAGAGCAGTTATGTTTTAGCAACTTTGTTCAAAATTCTTAAACCCTTAAGAAAAATGACGTTATCTGCAGAAATATATGTCGTTTGTCCTGAACGATTCTGGTTCCACGTTCATATCGATTTATAATTGATTGGTTCTTTATAGTAAATAGTAAATTCACGTATGCTTGTTACTGCTTCACGCCTAAATTACTGGACAGATCTGAATTAAATTTGTCATGGAGATAGATTATATTCTGGAATACATTTGGTCGAAGGGAGTAACGCAGACTTATTTTTGTCAACACACCATGCGGTACTTAATTTTACTATCCAAATCTACTAATATTATAAATGCAAGTTTGTGAGGATGGATGGATACATACATAGGTGGATGGATGGATAGATATATAGATGGATGGATATTTGTTACTCCTTTACGTAAAAACTACTAAACGGATCTCAAAGAAATTTACCACAGACATATCGTACTGTCTGGAATAAGACATAGGCTAATTTTTATCGACATATGCGGACGGACCCGCGGGCGGAGACTAGTCAAATCTCTTGTAATACGTTCAAAACATTTTTAGGCAGCCATTTTGTCTGTGTTAGGCTATTGTCGAGGTGAAAGTAGGTGAAAGCTGAATGTGTATCGCGGGACCGGCGTTCCCTCCGACACATTATACTGTTTTTAATACAATTATATGAAATACATGGTTCGTTCTTCTCAACTGTCCCACTCCCACTCCCACCGGTGGGCTCGGGTATCACACAATGTGAGGGATATAGGTCATAGTGCACCACGTGTTGGTGAATAATACAACTTTAGGAAGTATGTGAAACTCTCAAGAGCAGATTTCCCCAAAAAGTTTTCTTTCACCCAAGCAATAAGCCTTGTAATACGCACATGACTGAAAATTACAGATGCAGGATTCGAACCCAGAACCTCACGTTCAAAAGACTAAAATTCAAACCGTTAAGCTATCACCGCTTAGTAGTTCTAATATTAACAAGATTTTTTGTTTAATACAAGCTTTAATTATAGATCTATAATACAAAGAAAAACACAAAATTTCATAACTGTATTGTTAACTGTCGAGGAGTTCCCTTGTAGCCAATCCTGGAC
>DWJZ01007807.1:0-11809 GCA_018249125.1 Asbolis capucinus
CTGACCCTGAACTAAGCGTAAGCTTGTACTATGGTGATCAGATAACTGATAAACATACATATATACTTTTAAATACATATATAAACAGATGTTTCTATTAAACACCCAGAGACACAGAACAAACATTCCCGCTTATCACAGAAAAATTTGGCCTGGATGGGAATCGAACCCACGACCTCCGGAGTAGCAGTCAGATTCACTAACCACTAGATCAACCGGCCTGTCAACTTGTGCTTATAAATATTTTAATAAAACTTGTTCGTACACAACCGATACAATATCCTAAATAATTCGTTACTGTAAAATGTAAGACAAATCTCAAAATTTATATGATCATTGCACATAATTATAATGAACATATTTGTCGATACTTTCGAAGGAATCAAAGGTCCTTCGTAAACGGGCGATATCATATCACCCTTGAGAGTTCATATCACAACACCTTATTGTGTATATTATATGACATATATAACAGTCGCAAGACGGCGTTATCTTGTGTTGGTCATCTAGAACAATTTTATGTAAGCACCCGACATTTTTATCATTATACTTAATAATTAGCGGGCTGGATTATTTAGCCAGTGTCTTCGATATAAACCAGTATAACATCCGCTTATCATCATCAGTTGGTGTGGTGGGGGATTACAAATTAATATTATAATTATTTATTACTAGTTTGTGACCGCGGTTTCGAGCGCGTGGTAGGTATAAAAAGTAGCCTAGACCAGCCAGACCAGTTAATCTACCTCAGTGCCAAATTTCATTTAGACTAGTTCAGTAGTTTTCACGTGAAGGAGTACCAAACATCAATCCATAGATCGATCGAGCCTTCTATGGAAGACGCGAAGTCCCTGGCGGATACAAGTTTACATTAAAATAAACGAATATTTCACTTATTGTAACAAATTACCTGTGGACCCTCCATCTCAGCATTGCTATTGATGCTGAAGTTGAATGTGGACTCGCCCGACGATCCATTTCCATTGCTTGGAGCCGGAATTGAGATTTTCTGAAATTAAGAAAAAAAACCGTTAGTGTTATCAAAATTGATACAAATGCCTTAGGACTTCATTGCTTCACAAACAAGAAAACCTCATCAATTAGAAAAGAGCTGAACAGATCTTCAAACGACTGCACCGACTTTCTGGAATCATCTCACACACTTTGACCAAATATAGTTTGAAACAAAAAAAAAAAACAACTCAAAATCACGACTGTAACGTAATAACATAATTGACAGATGACAGCTCAACATCACACGTCATCCGTCAACAACGATGTCACAGGCAAGCATACATACAGACAGAAGCAAAAACATACCCTATTTTAGCGTCGGATCTAAAAAATAATCAGTAATATAAACCCAAGGATGTTTAGATTAATGTTGCAAGTTCTTTAACACCCATCATATCTGAGCGTGTGCGGTGTCCTTATCGGCATTATAAATTAAACTCTATCATTATAATATGTATATCAGTATCGCGTGTGTGTGACAAGTTTATTATGCCAATAAAATTATGCTGTCATGTCCATAGACGATTCTGCTGAGACTATCTGACACCACATCTTTTCTACCGTTTAACATTAGTTCTGCCGGTTCCACCTGCAGAAGTCGATGTGAAGGCTTTTAAGATATAAGCATTGAAATTGGCGAATGATGACTTTTCTTTTTTTCTTACTTTATATAAATTAGTGCTACTATCCCACCTGATGGTAAGCGGCGACGTGGTCTATAAAAATACATACACAGAGGAAAAATAGAAAAAAAGTTAAGAAAACTCCATCAAAGATCGAAAACCAAATAGCAATCTTTAAGGTATCTTTAATTTATATCTACATAACTTCCTTTTTCACAGTCGTAAGTTCCAGAAAACACATTAAATCTCCTAAGACAAATCACAGTAAGCGTCCTGGACATATCTTGTCCACATTACTTGCCATTCAAAACGGTCGATCTTTAAAAAAAAACAACTAACGAACCAACATAATAATAATAATCCCGTAATAATCTAATCATCCAGAAAAAAACTATAATTTAAAAATAGAATCCTCCATGATTTACAATCTATTTATAACTCTATTATATGACGCAAGTGGCAAATGAACAATATCTACTTACTCCCCTGAAAAAAACACAGTAACTACGTATGACATTTTTTCTTCTGTATTAATGCCGAGTAGGAGGCGGGAACAATTTATGAGTCAGTCTATTTCGCGCGCGGGGAACCGCTTCGCATTAGTAATTGGATCCACGTGAGTATGAGATGTGACTAGTACTACAATGTTGCTATGATACGGGTACTCACGATGATGTCCCGGTTTAACTAGGGCGGGACCATGAGCCATGCATCTGGGTCGAAAAACGTACATCGCGATTACCCGTAACAAACTATAATGTCCACGATGAACACAGTTCAAAATCATATGGTACTACTAGTCTAGTAGTATTACTAAGATTGTGGTAATGGTGACTTATTATGACAAGTCACCGGGAAGTCGATTCAAATGCACCTGTTAATAAAACAATTTTTCTCACGAAATTTTTCAAACGATAAGTACGTATAAGGAAACGTGAAGATTATTAATCGTTTATAGTGCAGTGGCACCTGTGCTCGTCGGGCGTACAATGAGTGTCCGCCGTGCTGTGATGAGCGACGACTTTCATCGCCAGGAATGGCAACGGCCGTGCACTAAACGTACCGTTTCACCGTCAATAATTGTTCACACGCCATTTTTTATCATTTTATTTATAACTGTACATACTTACACACACATAAACAGATACACATACATACGCACTCAAAGCTTCCGTGAAAAGATGTGATATTATCGGTACAGTTCTATTTTAAACTTTGCTATATCGATTCAGTTACATCAGCTAAATATAGACGGTCCACATATACTCAAAATAGGATCAATGGGCCACTTTAGCCATGCTCAAATAATATATTAAGAATGCTAACTCGTAAAATATATTTATGTTACAACTCGTGTGATATTATATATTCTATTACTGTTATATTCGCACAAGTAGAACCGAACCGAGCACCGAGCCGGCTTTATAAAAAACAGCATTTTTTTCAATCATGAAACGGTTTTCACGGGTAACTTTTTACTGATTTAATTTTGTAGAATACTGTTTATTATTGCTATTCTTCATTCCGACCAATAACTGTCTCTGTTGGGCTCGAGTCTCCTTTCACAATGTCAGCGGACGACAATAGTCCACCACGCTGGCTGTTGCTACGTTTTACGGCTACTATGTTTTTTTTCGGCTGAGTTTGGATTGATGGAATCCACGACGTTGGTCAAGTGCGTATTACTGCAATTATAGATTTCTAACTTGATAGATTGGGTTTACACAGTCAAGAAAAAATGAAAGGCATACCGACTAACGACGCACACGTTGTTTTGTAGAAATATTTGCCTATCAAAGCTCTAGAAAGTGTGTGAAGCCTACCAATCCGTAAGCACCCAATGGTCTGAACCCCTCACTATGTGGGAGAAGACTCGAGGCCAACACTGGGCCAGTTAAGGGCAGAAATGATGCAACATTAGGGTAGGGAGATAGTTCTAGATGTCTCGGCCACCGGCTAATCATCGAGACGGAATGTAGAGGCGTGCGCTGCAACACTCCGTCGCAGTGACGCGTCCGCAACACGCGTGGCCCCGAGCCCGCGGTAAGGTCGCCGGCATGTGTGCCAACACCACAATGCCAGACAATCAACCTATTAAAAAGTGCGCTAATCCGGACACTAGTGGAGCAATAACCCCGCACCCAACGCGTTACCCGATGCCTGAGGTAGCCTATTGCGCAACCGATGTAAAATAGTCCGGAAGGAATACGATTCAATGTTCCCAAATGATTTTGGATCATTTAAAGCCTGAAAAAATTCCCAAGGTATTTAGGTCATGAATTGCCCTCAAATGGGACCACTCGTGAACGTTGACACCGTGAACATGCGTGGATCTGTGGTCGTCTCGGATACTTGCGTAGGTAATACCAACTAAATATGATCACATCGAACAATCTGTTCCATTGTACAACAAAAACAAAAGACACGAAAATTAACCAATTCATATCGCCTTGTGTTTATGACGTTTGTCCTAACGTATGTCGCGAGTGATGAACCCAAGGTGAGATATACTATACTCAATTATAGAGGTGATGAGGAAAAAACCCGCTAGCAGGCGAAGCCACAGCGGGGCGGCGGGGGGCGCGGCTTTCTCTGCTGTACAACATCGGCCGATATAAAGAGCGCGTCGCGATGGAATACTTCGGCATTCGGTGAACAGCCGTCTCGCCCGCTACATTTGCTCGCTCATGAACTTTCTCATCCATTGTCTCATCGGCCATTTGTCTCGTTACTTTTAACAAATTTCCAATAATGTAGCAACAAATGATTGGACATCTATTTCTAGGTAATGAGTGCAACGTATCAGTTGCAGATAGTATCATGTCAAGGTCGTTAGTTTCATTGTTTGTCTTCCACCGAAGGTCGTTCGTCTATGTACCTCGACCGGACCGGAAAATATGAGGAAATTCATCATCCGTTTTTCAAGGCGCTACTCGTATGCCCTCGCTTGGCGTTTTTTTTCCATTTGACAGCTCGCTTACGTCGAATCAACGAGATTGGATTGTAATATTGGTCTCGAGTTAACGTGCAATCAACACTGCTAGTAGTTTTATCGACTGAGCCAGTGTTCTGAGCCGTAATGGCGTCGTTTGAAGGATTTCTTTATTGTATCGGCCGTCGTGCGCAGCGACCGTATCTTTTGTTGGTTACCTAATTTCGCAGCGAGCGGCGAGCGGTACACCGAGTGGAGTTGCGAAGTGAGAGGGCGCCGGAACCGGTTCGGTTCACTCGACCGAGAGATACAGAAATCTGCGTCTTACACTCGCGTTCCTTACCACCTCACGCTAAATCGGTTCGCCCGCCACACCCGCGAGCCGGACTAATAGGTTCCGTTTTATAATCGAAGAAAGAATTTAAAAAATACATGATACATTTAGCTCAACAACAAACCCGGACGTGAAACAGGCAGACGTGCGCCCCAGCTCGGCTAGTTAACGTGCTGTATCTTATTGACGTAATGTCGTGGAGGTGGCGCGGGTCGCTCGATGCAAATTGAACCTTAATACGATCGCCACTGTATAGATAATAGCTCGCGCCGACGGCAGCGCACGTCACAACTGAACGATAATAAATAGTTTTGACCACATGTTCCGAAGTGGGAAATCCACGCACCAGTACTGTGATCGACTTCACGTTGTTAATTGCTCCACTTGTTTTATTGTCCTACAGGTTATGATCGATATCCATTAGAATCGTTATATAATTGACGAGGCCTCCTGTTAGTTTAAAATCAGTTAACGTAACGGTGTAAATAAAATAAAAACTATGTCAATAGACCCAGTCGTTGCAGAGTTCTAAGAATTTGTAATTTCCGAACGAAGCTGTGTAACTTTTACTTTTAAACTGTTGCAAAATCTGTAGCCTTAAACCATTGAATACTGTTTAACCTGTATTATTACGCTAGCCATCAAATAATTAAAGTTTCCTACGATACGCATCAATAGCAACCTAGATGCTTGACAACTGTGAACTAAATATGTTGAAGTACCAGCATGCGAATTCAGATGTAGAATGTGTCGTTAAAAATTATTATAATTTATTCAACCATTAACAACATTCTAAATTATGTTAATTACCTCTAAATTTATTATGATTACATCCTATAGAAACAAAATAAATTTCAAATTAATTCAAAATTCTACTAATTCATTAATTGCTATTATTTTTACTCAAACATCAAACGATCAAATTAAAATTACATCAAAAAAAGATGCCAAAATAACACTAGAAAGTGTTGCAGTTAAAACACACAATCTAAAACGTCTTATCTCTCATACACATACCTAAGAAAATAAAACGAAAACAAAAACTCTAGTCACAATTCGAAAATATGCGATACTAAAATACGTTCAGCGAACAATCGCGAGTGTGTTTGGTACTTATTAATAAACAAAGCGATTGTTAAACGCCTCGGTGTCGCGGAGACAAATACGAGCAACTACATTTTAATTTTATACTGCATCACATCGACTCATTTCACTAATCGAATGATCTTAAACGTTCATCATAATGGACAATTTAAAACTCTTTAACTTAAAGTAGACCAAATATCGGTATCAATGATAGTTATCGTGGGTACCCGATTTATATGATAATAAATTAATGATTAATTCAATTGAAATAATTGTGATTACACGTTTTATATAAAAAAAATCGGTCAAGTTATTGTAAATATGAGTACCCGATTTAAATGATAATAATCGATTAAATGCTAATAACCGTGAGTACCCGTTTATACCAAAATTTTAATGGATGGAAATAATCGTGAGTACCCGTATCTTTTTTTAATAACCGAATATACATCGCAAGCAAACAAAAACCGAATCCAGTAATATGGCAACGCAAAAGAAATAGTGTTCCAACACAATCACTAACGGTAGCCGTCACTTTCATCGCAGACACATTTTAAGGCGAAGTGAGTGGCCAGTTATTCGTGAGGTTTCTACGATACTATTTGCATATTCGCTGACTTTCTAATGGACGATACGGCGGTCTTGTCGCAATCGCCCGCCAGTGGTGAGGTAACGCCCGATTCATTTAATTATATATGTTGCTCGCAAACTGGGTAATTCGGGCACTGTACACAATGCCCTGGGTTGTTTCGACACCGTCAATAATATACAACTTAAAAATTGTCATTTAATACTCGAAGCCCTTCAAACGCATTTATAATAAATAAAAAATAAAACTAACAGAACAAAATTTGGTTAGGACTATTTTATCTTCGCGGTCATCCGCGCCAGCCGGAGTTCCGTCAATCTCCGGTAACACTCCACCCCCTCCCACTCCAATATACCCTAAGAACTTCCATTTACTCTTTGTACTCTTCCCTTACTTCCCAAATCCCTCAAAAACCTGCGAACGAATTCCATTTAATAATTTTCCTAAAAATGTATGCTATTAACGACGACGGAAAACAATTAAGACTCTTTAGAATAACTTATAAAAATTAATGTTTTCCGTCAAAGTCAAATTATTTAATTGCAGAAACATCGAGCTCACTTAACGAAAATCAGAAGACATGGAATGGAATAGTTATCGTCGTCGTTACAGTCCTAGATATTCCGTACATCACCCGATAACACCAACGGCCCGTAACACGTACAAGTGTATGTGAAAAATCGTCCACAAGTCTCTCATTGTGATCGCTGTCACCGGCGACAGTCGCCCGCAATAGAATCCGATCGTATATAAACTTGTACTAGAATAAACCGCGTTTACGACTTCGCGTTCCACTACAATTTTAGCAGTCCAACCAACTGAGGAATGTTACCGGCCATTGGATTTAATTTCAGACATTGGCGCACTCAGGGTCATTAACGGGTACTTAAAACATCCCTTAGTACAGATATTCCATAGTAATAATTAATTTCAATAGTCTATCAAACAGCTGAATGTTACTTCACCAATTTTCGACATCGCCGCTTAATTCTAAATATAAATTCCTTAGTACAGATTTTTAAATTAAATCTGTACTAAGGAGCGATTTAAGTAACGGTTAACGATAAAATAGGACAGTTTTTTTTTGTACGGTTAAAAATTTCCATGAAAAGTATTACTTGTCATACCTTAATTTACCTGTACACAGAATTAGACTTGCTTGAGTGTCGATTAGATTAGATACAATTATTAGTGTCTTTAAAGTTGTCTACGTAGACAATATATTTGCCCAAGACACACCCACACCCACGCTATTCAAGTGCTGGTTAAGTAACAATTATTGGCTATACGGCTTCAAAAGTAAAAACTTAGTTCTAAATCTCCTTTAAAACGCAGGAAAGGACTTATTTTAACTATCACCTGTCTCGCTTTAACTAATAAATAATAACTACGCCACATTAAAACCTTTGAGTTAATTAAGACTGCAAACTACAAAATTTAACAGAAAATATTATCACGTTATCGTACGACGGAACACGTCATTGTTTAACGTTAATTCGATACAAAATAATATATTGGTGAAAAACATGTCACATCACACATTTGCGCAAACCAAGTGAGGCGCGTCCGTTGCGCAATTTGGAAAGTATAAATGAGGTAAACGATATAGAATGCAGTGTCGAAATAAAGCTACATCGCAAAAGGTTTTAGCGGCGGAGTATTCGGGTGTGTATCAGGATTCATTGTGGAGGCATTCTCCTTGCATGCGACCTTCCGTCGAGGAGGGGCGCCTCTCACCGACGTGCCTTCTAGCAGCTTGCCACGGCCTTAGCTAGGGTTGCCACTAACACAGTTTAGTCTTGAACAAAAGATTTATTTTCAGCACCATTTTGTTTGTTGCGTACCAAAATGTATGTAAAATGAGATTATTTTAAGTTTAGTTTTGATAATTGAGTGGCTTTAAGACATTTTACAGCAATTAGTAAATAGATGTGGGTACATCTATGTCTATCTATGTGGGTCAAAAAGCATTATAAAATTATTTAAATTACAAAAAAAGGAATACTGTTCACTTCTAAATACAGTTCATTTTCCTTCTCGAACCTAAAAATACTATTTCTTGTAAGAGTTGACAACCCTGGCCTTACCGCGAGGCTGTATCGAAACCTCCACGTAACGAAGCTCTTTCCAGTTACCCAACATAATAGAAGTTCCGCCGATACCTACACTACACTACACCTATGGCCGATCCAATGCAGCCGTCAATCACGTCAACTTGCGCAACCAATATTGTCCATCCAGTCTACTACAATAAATAAACAGATAAAAAGTGTTATTAGAACACGCAATACTCGTTATAGAATGTCACAAACAAAAGATTTAACTTGTACATAGTTTTCACTGTCATCTATTCGATTTCGACGAATAATTTAACAAAAGGTGAATTGCATTCCAAAAAAAAGAACGTTCCACTTACAATCATTCTATTTGGAAAGTGATATAACCAAAAGTGAAGTATATTGAATTTCAAACAACCAACAAGAACTAGAAGTTCAGCTTCACTTAATTCAGTTAAACTCAAATCGAAATCGTTCAAGATTTTTTAGCGTCAGTTTAACCAACGCCGAGTCAATCAAGAGAGACAATTTTCTAAACTGTGTCGCATTAAATGAACGCAATGAAACGTAACAAAAATAAGTGTAGTTAGTACAAAACGGGCGGCACAACGACTAGACAATGTTGTCAGTATTTAGATCAAGGTGCGAAACGCGCGTTCGACTCGAGATCGGATCCGTGGAATTTTTGTCGAACAACACGCTCGCGCATAAATTCATTATGAAACCGATGCACAACTACACGCCGATGGCAACAAGCAATCCGATAAACAGCACCCTTCATGTAAAATTAAATTTAGAATCAGAAAACCATGTGTCAAATGTTGTACAGCCACGGAAATAGGCTCTCTATTTCCTTCTAAATCGCTATAAAAATGTACAGAATTCTTTTTCACCGTCGACGTAATTATCTTGTTAAATTAATTCTCCCGTCTTACACTGTCAGAAGAATCAGTATCATTCATAAGTATCGTGTTAGATAATGCACTTCACCGATACATTGAACAGAAACCGTTCGGTTTTCATTTCAAATCTGATATCGGAGGCGAGATATACATGGATGAATTTATGTTCATAAAATATGATAGATAGATAAACGTCTAACATACTCATACAATTAAGAATCCTTGTGTTGGCCTCGAACTATACAAATTTATATCAAAAATAATACCTATGAACCCAGAAAAAAGGTTTATCCAACACATAATTTTACCTAGCTATCGTTATCATCCAACATCCAGAACACATAAATACATATATATCTTTGGACAACTCACACACGGCCATCTGATCCCAAACTAAGCGTAAGCTTGTACAATGGTCATCAGACAAATATCTATCAATGACCAAATAAAATGCTATCAAGTGTACAAGAGACGATATTTGTATCTAGAACAGTCCGGCACAGACGCGGCGCCGACGCGGCGTGACGCCGGCCACGCCCCCAACTTACGTCTTCAGTCTTCATGCCCACGGGATTGATTAACGCAAAAAAATATACCGTAACACACGAGTCGCACATGGTTAACTTGGTGTAACTGTAAGTACCACGTTGGAGCAGTGCGGTAGACGCTCTGGGCATAGGATGGCCAACCATTGGCACGCGACACATTTTGGTCACGTTGTCAGTGATCACAAAATTCATTATAATAATAAAAAAGTGTGAAATAGGTATTAAATAGGTACGTGGCGTAAATAAGTGCGATGCAAGTCAAAAGTACAATAGATATAGAGTACTATCTATTAAATACTACTTGGAAAAAAAATGGCATATCCTATTAATATTATAAAGTGAAAGATTCTGAGGTCAGATTTGTTATTCCCTCAAGAAAAATTTAGTGAACGGATGAAATTTGGTACAGGTGAAGACTGGAGTTTGCACTAAGATATAGACTAATTTTTAACATGATACCATCCCCTATGCCTGGACAGACCCTAGTTGACACTAAGGTTCGCTATCCCTGTTCTAGGCCTCCTCAGCGACACCCTGGGCTACGAAATAAAGTGAAAGCCGATACCGAACCATTTGTATAACAATTACTTAACAAAAGAACACTCTAAAATCTCTTTATACTTTTGCAAAAAAAGTATTAACATCCAAAAAGTAGTTATAGTTAATCAGTAAAGAACAAAGGATTTGTATCTTGCAAACTTGACAAGATGGACTTAGTAAACAACATTACGTAGTACAATGCTATAACTTTTACACAATTTTTTTCTGTAACATATTGTGTTGTATCAATAACAAGCTTTATAAAATATACAAGCCTAATACAGAGAAAAATAAAAAAATTCATAACCGCATTATTAACCGTTAAGGAGTTCCCTTGTCTGGAGCCAATCCTGAGCATAGCAGCAGATCATATAGATTAAATAAATTGCTATGGAGAACATTTTGATATCTCTTTTACTTTGGCTGGTACTCTTCCTACCAGAATCACGTCTTTAACGATACTTACAATCTGGATACATAATCTGTACAAAAGCGTGATTTAATTACCATTAACGACTGAGTGTAGCAGTTAAGACTCGCCCTAGTTTCTTTTACAATATACTTTTAAATCCACCCTGAACTCTACGCACACATTTTTTCGCGAAAATTACTTAAAGTTATTGAAACAGGGAATGAAAGTTCTAGAATATCGAAACTTTGTTATATGAGCATATACCACTTTGTAGTCATGCATTTTTTTTATATGTGACATTATTTTGGTTTTAATATTATCTTTATCTTATTACTAATTTTTGTTATTATTATTAATTGTATATATTGTAATAATGTTTCATAAATTTCATTTTAGTCATTCATTAATCATTAATTATTGAGCATTTATGTTTATTATGTTAATATATTTAATTTGTACTGAAATTTGAATTTGTCGTGATTACCTGTAAGTAGAAAATCAAAGTTTTTTTTATACAAGAATTTATCCTGAGTGTGGTGTATTTTTTATAGATAATGCAAATGCGGTGATAAAGCGGTGATAGCCTAGTGGTTAAGAATTCTGCCTCCTACTCGGGGTGTCTGGGTTCGAATCCCAGGGCGCGCACTTTTGACTTTTCGGTGTTATGTGCGTTTTAAGTATTTAAACGCTATAACGCTGAAGGAAAACATCGTGAGGAAACCTGCATGCCGGGGAGTTTGCAAAACTCAAAGGTGTGTGAAGTCTGCCAATC
>DWJZ01007808.1:0-11808 GCA_018249125.1 Asbolis capucinus
TTGAATGGGACACAAACAATCAACTTTCCCGTCGGTCTGATTGTGTGGAGACACCCTTATTGTCTACTCTCAGGTAAGGAGCACAATTGGTTACTTTGTGCGTTACTCTGTTAAACTTTTAAATTCAGAAAGTTTACGTACATTTGCCACTTCATCAAGGCTTTGTTAAGGAAAAAGGATGAAGAAAGGCTTTTATTTGGAAATAAGTTGTAGCTTTGTTTTACATATTTGTCATCTCCAAACAAGTTTCAGATGATTAGGAACATTTTTTTCAGCTGATAAATCACGTCACTTTACACTTTACAAAGTGACGTGACGATGACTTGACGTGGAGGTATAAGACTTTATTTGTAAAACAGAAAAATTACATATTTTATAAACAAATATTATTATAAAGTCAAATAGATATTGTCTATTAAGACTTTAGATTTTATCAAAGAATTGTTTTAAATTGTCGCTGAGCAACTTCGGTATCGCAAAAATTAGTTTTAAATTGAATTACAGTTGAATTTCAACCGCAGACAGGATCTTTAGTAATAATTCAACAAAAAAATTATAAATAACCAACCAAACCAAAACCACATATCCCAGTTATTTCCTTATACAATTTACGAAATATCCAACTGAAATAAGAAACCGTGCAAAAACTTATCAAGCACCGTGAAAGGAAATTATATAATAAATCAGACATATCGATTTTTTACATTGGAAATACAGTGAGTAACCTATACGCCACAACCGGTAGAACAATTTATCAAGAAACAACCCTCGTCCAATCGGTTGATGGTTTTGCCATAAATATTTACTTTAATAAGATTTCGTCCCTTTTATTTGCGACACTGTTTTACGACGCACTTTCACGCGCAATTCTTGCGACATGCGCGCGAGTGTGCGCATTATTTTTTTATAGTCGGTATCGTAAAATGAAGTATACTATTGTATTACCTAAAAACATCAATAACTGTGTAACTAATAAGATTGAACGTAACTTAATATATTAGAATAAATTTCCGATATAGACCACAATATTTTTTCTTCCAATAAATACTTACAATCCCACTTTATGGGTATTAGGCTATTGGGGTTCCCTGTTTTGTAAGAGTTCATGATAACACACGCAAAAAACACCCGAGAACAAACATTTATCTATCACATTATTTTACCATCCATAACTGTCTCACTGCTAGGCTTGGGTTTCACCTCACATGTGTGGCATAGTCCACCACGCTGGCCAAAAGCGGATTGGTAGATAGACGTCAAAATAGACCTTGTTATAGAAATTCTACCTTAATGATACCTACACCGAAACATTTGATTTGTAATAAAAAAAATTCGTAGGTACTAAATTAATATATTATTAATTCCTGGAGATCGCGAGTTGTCCACTGTTAACACTTACGTTATATGTGGAGGATGTAGAACTATTTCATGGCGTGATCAAGGTTACTTTTGAAGTAAGTGCAAATTAGCCACACCTGCAAAGCAATCCTGGATTCGATTCGCGGTCGCAGCAAATAATGTGAAAATAAAGTGTTTATTCTCAAGTCAAGGGTGTTAGTTATTTGTCCGTATCACTAACGAGAATCTAACTGCTCCGAGAATAGAACCCAAGACTTACTACAAGTGATCGCAACGCCATTGAAACTACAGTTTGTCAAGGATTTGTTCAAATATAGATTTGTCAGACACAAATTGCGCATGCCACTAACATATAGAGAGCTGGTTTATATCATTCCAACGCATCGTGACGCAAACAGTTTCGACTCTAATAATGTATGGATAATAATATTGGAATCTAATAATCCTTACTATAAACGTGAAAGTAAGTCTGTCTGTTAGCTCCGCCTAAACTACTGAACCGATTTTGATGTAACTTGGCACAGATGCAGAATGGAAGCTGAGAAAAAATACAGGTGATTATTTTGCAAACAAAAGGGCATGAGTTCTACATTATCGAAGTTATATGAATAATATTTTGTTTTTATATACTAAAGTATCGTAAGTTTGTTTTGTTTCTATATACTAAAGTACTTGTATATCTATCAGTGTGAAGAATTTCATTTAAATTATATATACTAGTATACGCCTGCGGTTTCGCCTGCATGTTATGTTGATAAAAAGTAACATGTTCATTATTCCGAACTACCTACGTCCAAATACACAGATCATTTCAGTTTTACGTGAAAGAGTAACAAACATACATCCCTAGAATATTTCGCATTTATATTAGCACATATTAGTACGATATTAAAACTAGATACGCAATAGTACATAGCATAGCAAGATAAAGTCAGAATTATAATCTAATATCGGAAGCTGTTTCTAATCAGTGCAATTGGACGTGATATCGGGAAATGCGACGGCATGAGGGCGATCAATGTTTAATACCCAATGTCATTGACACTGTTTTAATACAAATAAATAGAATTGGAGTGTGTTTGCAATATTAAAAGTACCGTTTTGTACTAATTGCATGTTTACACGGTACATACCAAAGTAACATTTTTAATTTTTTTGTTTGTCTGTATGTATGTTCCAGTTAATTACTGGAAACGGTGGACCGATTTTGACGAGACTTTCATTGGACGATAGTTGATGTAATAAGGAGTAACTTAGAGTACGTTTATTTTAGAGTCATAAAGTATAAGTTATCGCAAAATCTGTGAATTGAACAATAATATTTTTGTTAAATTCCACACGGACGAACTCGCGGGCACAGCTAGTATAAGTTATAATTCATGTTTCGTCGTATTTGACAATTCTGATTTAGCAAATGTTGCCAGAACATTGCAATTTCTACAATAATTCGAAAAAGATTAACACAACACGCAATACATTTAATAAGTTTATAATATTTCCAACAAGTAATATACACGTAATTAAAAACAAAAATACGATAAAAAAAATTATATGATGTATATTTTTGAAATGATATTTTGATGCAAAGAGCAAAAATAAACCTATCACCCTTTTTTGCATTTGCGGGTGCACTTTTCGAAAATTTATAAGGTCTATGCTACTACCACAATTCTGTCAAATTATACTGCACCTTATATGTGAAATTCTATCGCGTCGTTTGGGCGCCGATATGGTTAACAAGCTTATAATGCATTTAAATTTTAAGCAAATAATCAATAGCACGCATGAGCCTGTAATTTCATAACAAAACGCAATGCATGAAATTTACGATCATATTATAATATTTTACCTTAGATAAAAAATAAACCATACAAGTATTTTGCAACGACCACAATATAAAGTCCTACATCTCGCAGTTAAAATAAACAGTAGTTTTCAGTTCACAATAATATTTCCTTTTTCCTAGAGTTTCGATTAAAATTCAAAAGCAGACACGTTCCAATAACAGAGGGCCGTTCCCATATGAAGTTCAATTTTCTTTCACCCCACGGACGCTTTGACAAAGAGAACGACAAGGGTGATATTGTTAGTCCATCGGACAGTTTGTCCACTGTCCAGTATGATTGTTGCGGTTCGAAAACGCCGCGTGAGACGCGTAATCCCGCTGGGAAGACGTGTCCCGGACGCAAGGGATAGGATTTACCGGATCATCGGACAAGACTAGAATACCCCTGTTGCGGTTACAATGCTCCTTCACCGCTTCAATCGATTTCAACTCACCACGTGTCGTTAACTAGTTTAATCGAATTTGAGAACTAATAGCTCTGTTATATATTTTAATAACAGGCACTCGACCGTTCTAGTTATTAATAACGATATAGTAGCACCCTGCGCGGCTATTTCGTAACTAGATCAACACGATACCGTTTTAACAAAGATTGTTTGCTCGTACATGTTATGGTGTGTTAAATTTGTTATTCGACGTCGAAGTAAGGAAATGATGGGGCCGAATAATGTGGTTTTAATTGCGTCAGCTTTCTGTCGACATTAGAATGCAAGACGCGAACGAATTCGCAGATTCAAAATGGCGACTTGCACGCTCCACAGCTGACTTGTTAAGAAGACCGCAGCCGGAAAACCAAATGTTTACCGTTGCATCCCAAATACTAAACTTTGCACTCGAAAAAGAGCCACCTTCAAGTTGATAGTGGAACTTGCAACGGTCGTATTTCGATCTGTCCTCGGTCGAGGTTTGTAGTGAGAGTGCGGCATCGGTCGGCCATTTTATTGTACGACCGTGCTTGTTTGCTGAACACTACGCGAATGTTTTGTGCTAATTCCGGCTATATAGTTGTGCCGTACCGTCCTCTTTGAGATCGAAACTTTGGCGCTGTAATACAAGTAGGCATGCTTTTTGAAGTTTGTTTTGAAATTGTATATTTTTAATAAGAACATTGAAACAATTTCATATGTAGTCTAAGCTTAAACGTGATTCTAGAAAAACACATGATTTTTTACAAATAAATTTGACTCTTTTGATTTAATTAATTATGCTTTTATTTATAAGGATAAACGCGTTTTCCTCAAGGATAAATACGTTTCCCTTAATTCTGGAAAATACGAAAAATATACTTAGTAATTCTATTTGTTTTTCCGAAACATGTAATTACTTTGGCAACCAG
This sequence comes from Asbolis capucinus, assembly GCA_018249125.1. Taxonomy (NCBI): domain Eukaryota; kingdom Metazoa; phylum Arthropoda; class Insecta; order Lepidoptera; family Hesperiidae; genus Asbolis; species Asbolis capucinus. The sequence goes on from DWJZ01007808.1 coordinate 4,542, forward strand.
TAATTGGGTTGAGTTTGTAACATTTTACACTAGATGGCGGTGTATCTTCTAACTTTTATATTTTCTTCCGTTTCTAATGCAATTCATAAATTCTGGTTTTGTTTTTCTATAAGCTTAAAAAAGCTAATCCCATAATCTACAACTCATGTTATTACAAAACAAAGGCCGCAATCATTATGAAATCTTTTCATAGAATAATTCTCCGTCGTTATTCCCTCAACTTAGTGAAAAGATTTTTCTTGAAAATAATTGAACATTTGAAATTTTCAATTTGCGCGTTTTATACAAATAGAAGATGAGGACGCAGTAACAAAGCTCGCCTTACTCTGATCACATAATTTTTCATTTCTTTTATCTCTTTCTTTCACACGTAATACTGCAAGTATCTTTTATGTTAGCTTGGATTACATTGTAGAAAATTAGTGCTATTTTTTAAATTCTTTTCATTACTGGATTGTTAAGCTTTGGCTATTGTCTTCCTTCCTTATTACATATACTAGTCTTCATATGAAAATATTACGGTAAATTTCTTTTACAGAGTCTTGTAAGGTTTTATGAAAACTAGTAGTAGTACATAGAAATAAAAATGTACTCCTTCTTTGAGAGTTTTTTTATCCTTATCACGTTTTATTATTACTACAATAATGAGGTTCAAGTTAAATTCATTTAGTACCATTCAATTTAGTGCATACTTTGCTTTTGTGCAAACTTAATTATATTGAAATTCTTATATCTCATCACCAGTTTAAGGTTAACTTCTATATTCTTAGTTAAATCGCAAATCAATCCGGATTATGAATCTCAAAGCACCTATATAACAATTCAAATGCCATCGATTGTGAATCACTCGCGGCATAATCGCGCCGCGCAAATACATTCTGCACTCATTGCGCGCTCTCTAGCAGGTGGCTCGTGTGTGCACAAGCCCTTATGACTGCGTGAACAATGGATGGATGAAAGGGTTCCAGATTGTGCAATATGGTACCACTGTTTCACTTGTAGATCGCCCTCTGAATGATTCTTGTCGGTTGTGGATATTAACTTTTGCAACAAAAGGAAGTTTCAGGTTTATTTGGTATAGAACGTTTTTCTCATTCATACCAAATTTGTACAAACTAGTGGATGACAATACCACCGATATATTTTTAAAGTATCACAGTAAATGTTAAATACAGTAATGTCTGGCCGTAAGAATTTTTTTATATTACAATACGCAACTTTTGTAAAGATAATGGAAAATACTTAAAAAAACATCTTTTAAAATAGAGTTTTCACAGAAAAAAAAACGTTACGAAGTTTACAACATGTGTACAAAAGCGAAAAATGGACCAAGACAGGTTTTAAAATTATTTTATGTAATTTATTAAAAAATTTAATTTCTGATAACAAATCAAAACTTGCAACCTCATACCCACGTAATAAGATCTCGACACATATAGGACAAATAGCATATAACAAATAAGACATCTGACCCGAGAACAGACAATTATCTCTCACGCCTACCTACCACATGCCATGGCTGAGACTCGCGAAGGACATTGGTCATGAAAAAATTCAGTACTTTCACATCTTTGTATCACAACCTTTGTATCAATTCCAGTCTTATTAAATAGTGAATAATCATATTACTGAACGTTAATATTAACAATAAATCGAATCCTATATATAAGTTAACAAAGGATTCGAATCACAGGAAGCGATGTGAATCAGCAGGTGTTCGATAGCTTGTTGATTATCCAGCACAGGGACGGTACTGTCAATTAATTTGATTATATACTCGTAACTCGTGTTGCGATACATCTTATTAATATCACGTATTACGTGCTATAATAACGAGGAAACCTTTAGCTTGGCATAAATAATATGATTGATAGAGTATTAATATTGTTGCATAATTACTATGAAAATTACCAATCAAGTAATTCAGATTTTATTACATTGTATTGTGTGTGTTGTACACAATATCTCGATAGAATGTTGTAGATTTGTAAGCAAAAGAATTCATGAAGTCGTTAGATCAGATAAAGTTATATGAGGTGATTGACGTGATTTAAGGCATGATGACACTGATGAATAGGGAGGTGAAGAGATTAGAAGATTCGACATAGAGAAAGCAGAAGGCGATCAGATGAAAACAAAATGTGATGAAGTAGTAATGTTGCTCGCCGATAGGTAACTTATCATAATAGACCATATTATACTGACAAATATATGAATAAATAATTAAAATTAGAATTTAATATTGTCATTAAATAAAATTGTTTATATAAATGGGAATGAAATGTTGATAAAATTGACATTAAATAAAAGGGTAAGAGAATGTTTAAAAATATGCGTGAATTATTCATCAACAAGACAGCAAAATTTTCGCAACATTTGAAACTATCTATTTTTCTTGCTTTCTACTAGAGCTTTTCACATTTAAAAAAAAAACTACATTTCACATAGTCCAGAATACAATTTAACAATTCTTATAGCATAGATAACAGACATAGAACCAACACCTTCCTTGTCTCAACCATTAACAGATAAAATACAAATTAACATAGTTTGAATTCTAGTTAAAAACGTAATGGCATGTAGAAAGACAATCACAACCATAGCACATTATTTAAAACAGGGCCTTTGTTAACTAGCAAAAACCTTATCAGATTTTACCAAAACTAACAACTACCCGCATTAAATAGCTTTAAATTTCGGTATAAATAAATCAATCAAAACGGTCGTAAATTTAAAACACCTGAAAGAAACTTAATGAACAAACTAGTAAAATGTTGACTAACTTAAAATGCAGAAGTCTTGCGTCTAGTGTTTTAAAAATGCATTAACCCTTCGCATTTAAATTTGAAAAGTTGTCCGGTCCATTCGACCGGGTGCCGGTAAAAGCGTATTACTTATGAATCAATAGTTAATGAGTATCAATGGGAGGCTTTTGAAACTCACCAGTCTCTGTGTGCATTCTCGGCGCATCATTAATATTGAAAGTTACTCTGAGTCCATTGTCTCTCGAGTGGCCGCCTCTTTGTATATTATACGTCGACTTCTCTACTCAAACGAACTACTCATTTCCTTTAGTCAAAAGTTTCCCTCGATATTATATCGACTTGAGTCTCAGTAATATTTCTTTTTATAACGCTATTACCGTCTCAGAAGACTTTATTCAAAGCAATTTTAATAACGCTTTCTTCAATTTTAAAATTTGTATTATTTAGCGCGGATGTTCTCACTTTGTGCTCAAAATTGTTGTGTAAAAAGTGCCATTTTAATAAAGTTGGAACGTGCATTGTGGTGAAGGAGAACGTGGGAACAGTAGGAGTTGAAATTAACCTGACTACCTCGAACTCGCTTCTGCTATTGTCGAGTGAGTGACGCTATCTGATTGCCCCTGCGGTCAACGTGGTTTATTCTGAGCTTTTGTTGATTTCGTATTGCACGCGAAACTGTAAAAGAGGTGCAGATACGCATGTGTGCACTTTGTTTAATACCCAAGATTCCTTTGGCGTCTACGATACGAAGATGAAAGATAACAAAACAGACAAAATATATAAATAGATGAAGGTGATGTTTTTGTTGGAATGATAATAAATATAAAACATATGTGTTTAAAATAAACTTTTGTGAATATAGTAATGAAATACGTTAAAATTGAATATTTACTAGTGATCGAAAATTTCATTCGCTATTTAAATAACGCATTCCAAAATGCTTGATGTTTTTAAAATTTAACAATGCAAAATAGACGAGCCTGTTATATCACAAAGTACTGACATGTACATAATATACATATATTGTGAATAATATACGAATACCTATAAAAGAGTCTTAAAAGTTGAATATAACCAAGACGTACATTAATTGTGGAAATATTAGAATTGAAACAACGAAATAAAATAAAACAGAGTTGATGAAATTGCACAAATTTCAGACATAATTAAATGTGAAAACGAGTATCCTGCTTTGCTGAATCATCAACGAAAGTATAACTCGCTGGAGCTAGGAATCTAAAAATTGGAGTGTACATTCATTTCATGAAGTAAGCATCCAGTACGGACAAGTTTTCAAAGGGCGAAAAATGTGGAAATTTTATTTATGCAAGCCAGAATTACTTGCTAACGAGGCTCCGGCCCAGTACACAGTTGCTGATATTATTAACTATTATTGTAGTTTTAATTCAACCAGGTATCCGAACTTTAGTATGAGATGAATAGAAAGAATAAGTTTTAAAATAATTATACTTTCAACGTTCGGTTTATAAATTCAAATATACAGTACGTTTTTGTTAGTACCTATTGATTTTCTACATGTAGTAAAATCTGTTGCAGATATGTAAGTAGATTCCGATCTAAGGGAATGGAAAATAGAAATAGGTATGATATAGGGTATGCAATCTTTCTATTTTATATTTCGTGTATATTCAAGATCTAACGATCCAATCTTAGTTATAAAAATAATTTCATTGATATGACAAGAAATGTTATAATTTTCATAACAATTTCTAGAAATATACAATATAAAGCAGGCATTATTAATGAAGAAACTGTTCTTCGGAAAACTACAGACAGAGAAACCTGTCCACATCTCCACTAGGGAGTTATCTTCAACGAGTATATTTCTGCTATAAAGTGCTTGATGCACTTCAGAAAAGAGTGAAGTTGAGGCTTAATCCACATGACAATATTTTGGTCATGTGATTCTGAATGTTTATTATGGTAGTTAGTGTGGTATTTGATTAAAATGCACATATATTTTAATTGATATCATTTGTAAAAATAATTACACAATTCTATAAAAGACCCCAGAGCTGGCAACTTTCTAGTTCAACGTATAAATGTTGCTGTACAGAGAGGAATCGCTGCAAGCATCTTAGGCACCTTGGACCTTCCTGTTTACGCGTAATTTTTAGTATACAATATATATATTTTATTTTAGTTGTTAATATTCATTATTTTGTTAACAGTTTTCAATTTATTTATTAAATAAATATTGTCATCTTTACAAATAATTGCAATAAACCTTAAAATGTTGTCTTCTGCAAATGAATCTCTTGCGTATTACACTCCTGTATGTAGTCGAATTACTGTTACAAGACTCACATATATTACATTGACTGGAAGATATTGATGACGTCTTTAGTTCGGCAAAACTTACGACTCGTTCCATTCGGGTTGTAAGGGATTTGTTACTCCCTCATGCAGCAAAATACAAAGAACTCTTGGACCGAAGCTTTAACAAAAACTTGCTACAGAAAAAGTAACGGAGCAGAAATAATTTCGGTGATTTTTGTTAAACAAGGAATAAAAGTCAGAAATACATTTGTTCTCATGATAATTCTATACACAATATTTACCTGTCGAATACTTTATTTATTTTATTTTATTAGAGTTCTACATAAATTGCTCATTATTACTTTTAAAGCGTAGGTATAGGTTATAAATATAGGTATAGGTTATAATTAAAAAAGGTATAGGTTATAAAATTACAGAGTAATTTTCTTTATTAGAGTGTATTAAATAATTTTAATTCATAGAATAATTAACGCACGATGTACAAGCCTCGTAACAAAAAGAGAAAAAGCGGTCTTATCTTTAAAAAATCTTGTATTTTTACCCAATTTTCACATCCCCTTAACATGGACAGTAGAAGCAACCCCTAATACATAATGCAATAAACTAGTTGGGATAACAACAGTATTTTTAACGCTTGTATGACTTTAGGGTGGGCAATTGGATTAAAATCATTTTATTCCAGACAACTGCCTCATAAAGCGATATGTTTTGATAAATTATTTTACACGATCAACGTCAATCTATGTATAAAAATGAATGTTTGCTTATTTGTTTGTCCTTTATAGACTCTGAAATTCTCTGAAAAATGTTTTTGTATTAAAATTATATCCTTCAGACACATGGTTGATGAGTTGCTGCGTAACAACGCGCGCCGGGTAAAGCTAGTTATTAATAATTCTTAGTACGGATTGATGGACTTCACCTACGAGAACTTTATGGAGAACTCTCAAGAACGTAGGTTTCTTCCCATGTTTTCTTACAGCCTAGTAGATAATGAACTTCTGATACGGAAAAACTTTTAAAATTAGAAGGGTTGCATTGGGATTGAACCCTGGATCCACACCACTATACTATCTCTACTAAGTCACTGACTTAATTATTAAACTGCAACTGTTAAACGCAATTTTTTTCTTCCATAGCAATATCAAGAGTCCGTCCTAAAGCTTATGAACCATATTCTCTCTGTATACTATCATTTATAAAAACTCTTTGTATAATGAAATTCTTGCAATGTAACGGTAAGCTATGCCATATTTTTTTTCGATTTAATCCAGTATTCAACGTCACTTACAGCCCTCCGTAGTTTATGACACAGTAAAATATCAAAATAAATTTTATATTTCTTTCCTTAAATGTCACGGTACTCTTGTAAAATTTTATTTCTGAAATAAGAAAAGAAAACCTTTAACCAATTCAAAGATTCCAATCTTGTGAAAGTTAAATTTTAAATTTAGAATTTTGTTGATTTCTTGATAGTATTCAACTGAAACGTCAGGTTAAATTTGAACCGTGATTTTTCCTAAAGACCATTGATATTGCCAGTAATAAAATTTAAGTCGAATAATTACCAGACGTATTTACTTTTCGTTAAATACAGGAAACAATTGATTAAGAATATCCGTCTCTTTTTAAAGAATCCTTGAGGAAAAGGAAAAACACGAAATTACAAGCGCCTTCAGCCCGCTTCAAATTTATATGCCCGCCATTAAGCCTTGATTGGACTGAGTCTCATTTTTCCCCAAGTTCCAAAAAATCGTAGAGGTCACGACTTTTGAACAAATGTGGTTGCTCCCTTATACCATTTTTCCCGTGAAACTATTTTAATTAAAGCCGTCCGATCGGAAGGAGTTTATAGAGGGACAAATCGTTCGAGAGGCTATAGATAGAGAATGTTCAATTTGGGAGGTTGGCTCTCGATGAAGCTTGGATGTTCAGTAATTGTCGTGGACATTAACATTTACGGTAATTGTCAGCTTGGATTGATACGCTATCACGTCTTCCACAACAAGCCGGATATTGCTCTAATCTGTGCTATGATATACTATGTGCAACACATACTCGTATAGTATGGATTCCGTTAGTTATCATGCGGATTTCAATCAATAAATTGACGATACATCGATACATTGGCCGGTTGGTCTAGTGGTTAGTGAACCTGACTACTACACCGGAGGTCGTGGGTTCGATTCCCACCCAGGTCA
>DWJZ01007809.1:0-11808 GCA_018249125.1 Asbolis capucinus
ATCCTACTAATTCCGCTAATGTTATACTTACATGCGAAAGTTTGTGTGGATGGATAGATGGGAGTTTGATACTCCTTCACGCAAAAAGTTCTGAACCAATGTAGATGAAATTTGGCACAGAGATAGTGTATGGAATAACACTAACACTTTATCAACGTAGCTAGAATGGGGGCGAAGTCACGGGCGGAAAATAGTATAGCTCTATTTATACTAAACTAAATGATTATACATTCATACGCAGTTCCCTGTCACGGACAAATAAACCGAAAACGGGAGAACAAACATGTATCTGCAACAGTTCCGTGGAACCTTGGCAGTTTAACTCCGTTTTTGTCTTAAATGCTAATTAAATTTGACCCTTACCAGCGATATATATAGAACACATTTCCAGGCCATAATAAGTAGCACTTCCACAGAGTTCAAAGTTTTATTAATAAATGACCAATGTTATTCTTAACGCACTGTCTTCCATGTTTCAAACAATATTTTTATTTATTTATTTTACCGCGATACGTGATTCCTACGCTGCGGTCAAGCGACAACTGCTGGTCGAAGACAATTCGCGCGGCAACACCCTACCAGTTTACGTTGACCTGCGTCATTAACTGTCACATTGTCAACGATATAAATGGACGCTTTATTAACACTAGTTTAAGACCGTGGATTCGTCTATACGTGATAAATAATCTTCTATACTATAATAAAACTCAAAGTACATTTTTTCTGTACATTATTTTTTCAAAATTTTGATGAGGGGTTACTCTAATATCGAGATAGAGCACGAAAATATTTTATTTGGAATTATTGTCCGTCTGTCTGAACGCGTGTCACGTGAAAACCCGCGGACAAATTTCGATGAAACTTTGTCATGTTGTTACATAAGTCCCTGAATTACATTTAGGATACTTTTTATTCCGAATAATTTCCGGGTTTCCTTGGGATAGAGAAAGAAAATTTGGCTGGGAATTTTCTTAAATATCAACCGATTTGCTTGAAATTTGCAACCAACATTCCTTATTTTTATTAATGAAATACACTTCTAAATTTTTTGATATTATGTTAAGATAAAAATAAGGCAAAATAATGCCTATATTTTGAAATTTTCGATGCAAGCTCCTGAGTGACACGTGTATGTATGTATTTACCTTAAATTTGAAATATACATATATATATTATCCTTAATATAATACCTACATTATAAATTCAGTGTTTCTGTAACTTTATCCTATGTATAAGGGATAGAAGAGCGGAATGAAAGTTTGTACTAAAATACCCCTTACAAATAATAGTATTTATATTTCGAATGACTTTAAATCTCGAGAAATACTTATCATTTAAGACACTTTTTATACTTAACTACGCTTTATATAACTCAAAAACTGGTCGTCAGATGTCGCTAAAATGTCATTGGGAAAATTTGACAAGCACCGGTTTTTTACTAAAAAAGTATCATCAAAATTAGTACACCAATTAAGAAGTTATGAGGCAAAAAACATAAAAACGAATTCGAATTAAGAATCTTCTTTTTTGAAGTAGTTAGAAAAATAAATGGCCAGTTGTAGTTTAAATAAATTAAGGGAAAAACCTAGAAAGTTTATAAAAAAACCAGTTTGTTAATGTCATAATTAATATATAATCTGTAATGGTTTTGTAATAATATTGATAATAAATAATTAATTAACATTATAGAATTGCGGAATTTTCAAAGATCAATTTTGTAATATGACTCATATTATCTAATGCTTGTATGTATTATAATTTTATAGCAATTATGTTGCAAAGCTTTATATAGTAAATTTTTTTCATCCTGGCTAAACTTGGAAGCGTCCGTGACATGTAGTTTCCAAAATATCACCCCATTTTATGTAAAGCATTGATAACCTCTTTGAATGTTGGACTTTCGAACAGAAGGTCCTGTGCTCAGATCCTGCGGTACGCACTTCTAATTTTCACTAGTGTATGGTTTTCAGAACTCGATTAATAGTCGATTATAATTTTTTTAACCTTAAATAGTAAATGTCGATGAAGTCTTCGATGGTAAAACGTAACTTAGCAGTAGCCTATACATTCTTGACTTGAAGAACCGAATGGGGTCACCGACTTGGTCAACTTATTTCAATCCTTCGCGGTACGGGTAATAAAAGACGAGGCAAAGCACGTCGTTCGTACTGGTGGGATGTTTACGGCGAAGAGATGATACACGCCATGCGTCGGCTCGTTCTAGGGTGGAATGGGGATGGGGAATAAATCGTGTAATTCTTGCGTACACTCTACAAAGTGTATTTTGTCAACTAAACATGAAAATTATTTTGAAAACAGTACTATTTTTTTCAACAGTAAAAAGCATAATTTTGTCAAAGACAAGTCTGGCAACCCTATTTCGATAATACGCCATTGCTCTGCATAACGTTTGTCGGATTACCGAGTGTCCATAAAAGCAACAACGGGCATATAACAAAGTGACTAATTCACACATCAACTGAGTGATCGTTGGTCAAATATTAGGGTCATGGGAAACAAGTTATGTGTAGCGTAACTGTTAGGTAAACATAGACATAAACAAACAGATATTTCGTACTTAGAATTCCTAGTTTAATATTTGCAACTGTATACATTTTGTTTACTTCATCATCTCAACCCACAGCCAGCTATTAAGCACGGGTCTCTTTTCTGAATGAGAAGGTTAAGGCCATAGTCCACCACGCTGGCCCAGTGCGGATTGGCAGACTTCATGCTTCTTTGAGTTTTGCAAACTCCCCGGCATGCAGATTTACTCACTGTGTTCTCCTTCACCGTTATAGCGAATGACATACTTAAAACGCACATAACTTCGAAAAGTTAGAAGTGTGCGTCCTGAGATTCGAACCCGGACCCCTCGAGTAAGAGGCCGAATACTTAACCACTAGGCTATCAATATTTCAATAGACGTTGAAAAATAGATTCTAATATCTTTTTTGTAACGGTATGCTAAAGCTATACCTACTGCCGTATAGTTAAAAACCTTAACTTCAAAGAACGTTGAAATACCTACATGTAAAATCGCCTCAATCCACACAAAATAAAAGCAAACGGCAAAAGAGTAGCCCGTGGCGCATCCTCGGTACGGGACGGTAATGACATGATGCATGGGGCCTGGTGCCTGGTAATGACCGGTAATCGGGCCCCGAGGATCTACTCGGAAGAGCCTATGTGGCGACTGACCTGATACATTTTCGTGTAATATGTATTGCCGTAGGCCGTAAAACATGGTCGCGAGTGGAGACCGCTTGTAGCTTTCATAAAAATGTTTATTGAGGACCATGTTACCCAAAGGTAAAATTTCAAATAGTGGACAAATGTTTTTTCTGTTATCGTTCACGCCAAATGCTAATTTAAAAATGTATGAAAAAGATGTTAATTGCGGAAAGACATATTTTTCTCCACCAAATGTCAAAATTGTATGGAAATGATGTACATATGTATGGTGCCATAACATCTGTTTTTCCGAAATAAACATTCTAATACATTTTTGAATTAGCGTTTGGTGAGAACGATAACAGATATTTGTCTCAAAGGTCTAGCGTTTATTGAATCTGTTAAGAAATTTCTAATAATATTAAATAGATTATTTGAGATGAATTTGCATGTAAGAGCTGACAGAGTCAAGGCTATAATAATAATGTTTTACTCTCTTTTACGGCTACATTTTGTATTCTCTGATAACCCTGCTAAAATGAGGCACTGTCTAGACGATTTCGGATTTTCTTCCGACATAAAGAACCAGGGCCTATTGTTATAGGACATAAATCTTTTGCTTATCGATTTAAGCAGAATTCACGTCAACTACAACAGGGAAACTGAACTGCCGATGACCTGACGTTGAGATTTGTCAATCGCTTTCGATGTAAGTCGTCGTCATCGTTCCTTCAGGTAGCTAGCAGTATGATAATTGGACGTAGAAGCGAAAAGAATCCATTACACACCATATTATTTGTTACTATTTAATTCTAAACATATCATATTTAAATACCTCTTAAGACACTTGACATAGTCAAACTAATTTGTTATAGAGTTAATATCAGATGACTAAGCAGCCGGAATGACAAGTTATGCAACAGCACGCACCAGCTCGTCAGCTGTCTTGTGAGTCATGATGGACTTTTTGCTGCCAACGCGAATGTCATCTGTTACAGGACTTTGGAGGACTGGAGACTTGTTCAATTCCTGTGTTCAGTTCAGGTGATAAGCATACATCAACTCCAATAGATTGAAATGAAAAACGAATTATGTCTAATCAAGTCAATCCATACTTTTTTTCTTCAAGCATCTTTGTCCATAAAATAACTATAATATATTTTTGTAAATTGCTGAATAAGTTCCACTTAGCTAAGTGAACGATGTACGTCGGTGTTCCCGCCCACGTATGATATAGGAGTCTTCAAGAGAAGAATCAATAGACATTTACTAAGTTAGTGCGCTCAACACCTTAGACATCATTGCCACTTACCATCAGGTGGGATCGATGTCAAGCATGAACTTATTCTAGGTAAAAATAATACTAGTGGAGTACTAGATGGAGGCGACAGGAGACTTTCATTTCAGAAATTGCTAGTATATTTACTAGCAATATATATATACATATATATGTCTGTGTGTGTGTGTATACACTAACATAGTAAAGACAAATAAGACATCAATAACATTGGATCATTGTTGATTGATTGAGCAGCAAGATGTTTGAGTTGGATATAGGAATCCAACTAGAACGAACACATCAGCTACACAAACATGAAGCCAGATAGATTGGGAACTGATCAATCTTGGTGAACTAAGTAACAAATGGTAATGGAAGTTATAGCCTAGTTGGATCTGTCTAAAATGCAAGGGTTTCTGATGCCAATTCCTGGCTCGGCAAAGTTCTTAACACGAATGCCTTTTTTGTTAGCGTTCACGTTACACTAGATCAAAAATGTATGGGAGTATGTGGTGCAGAAATATATGACATCTGTTATATCGTGCAGAAATATACGGCGTCGGTTATTTGTACATATTGAGAAGCTTGTGCTTTTACTTCCTTAATTTTTTCACGATTTTAATTTTTAAATTGACCATATAAATATTGTTTCAATAACTGCTAATGTAACCCAAAGTAAAATACCGTAGGACATGATGCTATGAAACTAGGCAAAATAAACAAGCCTTGCCGTTTCTATATTACTTTTCTCATAGCATAAATAGTTTTACGCAATTCACCAGAAAACGACGCTATATGGGTTCCTCATTGGAGTCAATAGTCCAAGTTTATTCCCAAAAATACTGTGGATCGTTTCGAGTTTAATATTTCATTATCCAATTTGATCACTTTATTATCAAACAAGGTTTATTAAAAATATTTAAACACGGAAGCTTTAATGTAACTGTATTGTTAACCGTTGAGGAGTTCACTTGTTCGGAGCCAATCCGGAACGTAGTATCAGGTCATGCTTATCATAAAAATGTAGTCCGGGTTGAGTGTGTTACTAATAGAAATGAATAAACCGTTACCGTTATATATACTATTCGTAGTGAATATTCCTAGCAGTCTATAAGAATCTAGACTCGTACAAGTTTAAAGAGACTTCACTCCTAACTCCTTAGTGTCAGCGGCAATTCTGAAACGGGGTCGAGTCTAAATCGTCGGTATTTAGCCTTTAGATGAGTTTCAAAGTCGGGACCTCGTTAAATATTTCTATTACGACCTAGAAATAGGACTTACTATTGAAATCACTTGGATGAAATAGTTTTGTTTAACTGGATTGACTCCAAATTCAAAATTATATTACTTAGATAAAAAACACGCTTGTCGCTTATATTTTAGGCTTGTGTTTTAATTTATTGAACATTGTTTGACTGCGACTATTAGAATCGATGTATCGAAGTATTAATTGTTTTTATAGACTCTCATGTTTAGTCGACTTGTAATGTAATAAAATCTAAGGCCCGAAATTTCATCTGCTTGTAATTGATGATTTTTAGATTAAACTAAAAATTGCCTTCGCTTCGCTTCGGAAGAATCGAGCCACTTTAGAGTTGCCTTACTAAATTTAACCTATTATCTCATGGGAATAAAGCAGTTTTTTTTTGGGATAAAAAGTATCCAATAACCATTGTCCTTACATAAGCCACAACATGACAAATTTCATCTAAATCGAGTCATCAGTTTTGGAGTTGTCATATTAATTTTGTGCTATTATCCTGTGGGAGCTAAGCCATTTCCTAGGATAACACTATGTGTTATAAATGATTTCGGATATGTCCTATAACCATCCTCGGTTTTAAAACTAAGACTGTGCCAAGTTTCATCTAAATATGTCCAGTATTTTTTGCGTGAAGCTCGAACAAACAGACAGACAATAAATCCAAAAAAATGGTTTTGGGCTCTATATCGATAACAAAGCGTCCCTGCATCAACATTTTCAAAAAATACTTAATGTACAGAATTGACTCCGTTACAGTTTTATTATTAGTAAAAAATATAGATATATATAGATGACCAATATGACCATACCTTTATAATCATATAATTACCACTGGCCAGATCTGATGATTGAGCTCCATCAGAGGATGTCTTACTTCCGCGTAGCCTACTATAGACCTAGATCCTAAGTGATAAACCAAGTTACGCAAAATAGGTACAGTCGATAGGCGGATGACAGTTAGTGGCAAACATTCTTGAGCGCTTCCCTGCTTCATTATGTAGCAACTGTTAAGCTATGTCGAGGCTTTCGAACGGCATAGCTTTCCATACTTGAGTTAGCTGGTACCTCCTCCGCTAATTCGTGTTGGCGCAGTGTAGAGCATACTTCATGCTTTAAGCTTCCTCAGTAATGAGAAGAAATCTGTGTTTGCAAGCAATTAATGGGTAAACGCCATTACTACTACTTTACAGTTTCGTTTAGATAGAAAAAAGACTTAAGATTGTGGCATTCGACGTACTTACTTTGTACGTACTAGGGTCTGTCCACGTGGTACCAATGTTGATGAAAAGCAGCCTCTGACCATCAACTATCTCCACAAATAACACATCAATCCATGGCTCGGTTTTGAGGTAGGGTTGCCAACTTTTTGATGTTTGAATATAGTATTTTTTTGAAAAAAAAAACCATAAAAAATAGTTGCATTTACGACAGTCGAACGAAGGGCGCGTTAAAGTTGTGGAATATTTTTTATTTGTTTTAGAGTAGCAAAATATAGACATTGATATGTTGTACTGAAATATACTATTTTCACTTGTATATATGATGTATATTTCTTCAACAGTATATAGTACGGAGTCCCGAAATAATGTACAATATAGTACGGTTGGCAACCCTATTTTGAGGTGAAAGACAGTTAAACATACAAAAACACATACGACAGTTTTACATTTATAATATTAGTACGGATTATAACAGGATAAGTTTTCTATACTCTAATGTAAGCATAGCTAATGTTAATCACATTCAGGAACGACCAATAAAATGCAATTAGGTGTACTACCACCCGTGGGTAGGTAATTTACCTTTCTCATTCATAATACAACATTCGTTTCCGATTAAAATGCCACCCCGACCGCATACGTATTGAGAATGGCATTTGACAAACGAGCAAGTATTATGCGAACGTACAGACGAATGTTGTTCATGACAAATTGTCCGAGAAAATACTTAATTTACGAGCGGGAGCGGAATTCAATGCTGACATTATGGTTTAATGGATCGGCAACCTTTTCTTAAATGAGGGTCACAATGCTACAAGGATATTGAAGCGGGCTACATTTTATAAGTCGTCGTCGAGAGGATTACAAGAAGAGCGAAGTTGCGTCGTCTAAATATTGTCTGTGTAGGCCACAGCTCACGGGCCGTATGCGCCCCACGGGCTCCGAGTTGCCTCTTGGAAGCCTTGTCGCAAAGTTGTTCTGTGCTCTTAAGGAAGAAAGGAATAACTTGATGTTTTTTAAATTTATTTATTTCAGATGAAATTGGCGTTTTTAGGTTAAAATCATTTGATAATTTACCGAATTATTTATGAAATAGGCAGGTTTGGAATAATATCTATCACAATCAACAGTGTCACAAATATCATATTATTACTGATTAATATAGATTAATTCTTATAGATTATGCTTTGTATATTTTTTAAGATACATATTTCGATGATATATATATGGAATAGCAATATGTTTTTTGTGTGGAGAAAGTATGATCAATAAAAGATTTATGCAAAAAATATAGAAATATACCTGACATATTTTGAAAAACGATTTTACAATCCTTATAATATTTACAATTAGTATGAAAATGGATATAGACAGATCCACGATTAGTTAGCTAAATTTTATTCCACTCAGAATCCCTCTACGAGTACGAAAATTGGACCATGACCTAAGATTCATTTGAGTGTTTGCATCTATTTATTGCACCACTGTACTCGATGGACACGAATCTATAATCAAGGCCTCGCAATATGCTAGGGCTGTGGTAGAAGCAACAGATGAACTCAAGAATATTAAGAGTATACATTACAAAATATACAGAAATTATACTTTTCTGCTTCCTGAACATAATGAATTGTGTTAAAAGAAGGCTGACGCTGATGAGATTAATGCGTCTCGTCTTCAAGATATCGTTCAACTTTGAAGTTTTTTATAAGGCAATAATTTAAAACGATTACAATTATAGATTACGACAGCAAAGAATTTATTGACGTCACAAAAAAATTTGCTCTAGTCGGACCTGCTGCGCTTGAAGTAGAAAATCCCATATAGGGAGAAACTGCTTCTTTAAATAAAGATGAACATTGAAAATCACATCGGCGGCCCATTCCAGTGCAACTGACCATGTTTGGTCATTGCTAAGTCGAGAATAATCTACCTATCTTAATGCAGCCTTGTACGGATGCTGAGAGATATATGGACGCCGTTTGGGACACGAAGAATAATTAATAGTCTAATTTTCCTCATCCATGTTAATTTAAGCTAAATTCCCCAATCCGTTATTCACTCGGCTAAATTTATTCCAGATAGTGTCTCGGAATATCTTAAGTTATACGAGGGAGAGGTTTGTCGCGTGTAAGAGAGTTTAAGGGGATTATGTAAAGATATACGTGAGATTGAAGTTGAAATATTTGCACGATTTCTTTATGTGACAAAGTGCTTGTGGTTCTATCTCCTAGGGCTTCGTTTCTCGTATCGCAGTAAATATTCTGTCTCTAGTTACCAATCATTCACTTTTTATCTTCCCAGTACTAATACATCACATATATCAGTAGTCATTTTTAACCTGTCTGAATACAAACACAGTAGTAATACCGGCATCAATTTTAAGCAAATTTATATTTTAAAATATTAATGTTTGATTGCTTTCATTGTTCTATGTTATTTTCAAACCAGTTATTACTGATATAAGCGATACTGTACAGTTGTACTGGTTTATTCAGTAATGACGTTAAATGAATGAACTAATATGAAAACGATGGTAACTGGGCGCTTCCGAGATCAGATACAACAATTAAAAAGGAATTCCATTTGCAAGGCGTATTGACATATTGACCTAGGTATACTTATTAGGTACAGCCTTTGACAATGTTTAAACTATTGCAAAAGCAGTATCCGTAACTTGGGAGAAACTAAGGACCCAAAAACGATTTAACCGTCAACACAAAACAACATTATAATTATTCCTTTACGCAACTCACTCTTGATTTATTTTGTTTGCAGTCGCTCGCAGGTGTGCGTGGGCGCAATGGCTCCTGCTTACCGTTAAATGGAGTACTTATTCATTTATATCTCGCTTAGTAGAAAAGTAAAAACACATTCAATTAGCTAAGTAACGTGATGTTAAGTTATAGTATTGCTTGAATATCGTAATAGCTAAATACTCTGCGAAGAAATAAATTGCGGCGATAGGATTAGCGGCTAATGAACTATTAGTCATAATAATATTTATTAGTAAATAACACGATCTCTTTTCGATTTTATATTTTGGGTTAGTATAGTACGGTGCTTGATTTTCTAGAAAGTTCAGCCAATTAAACTTTGTCAAAACATGTACGCTGTCTCTATAACAATAATACCTCTCTTTCATACCTGGTCTTTGTGATTAAAGAATTGCAAAAACTTTTGAGCACGTGTGCGGTTATGTACTTATATGTTCTGAAGCATCTTCCTGTTCTTTTGTGGTGGGATCCGGTCGCAAATGATATCGCACGCTCAAGGGCAAGATCTTTGTTGCAGGTTGCGTCAGACGATGTCGTATTTATTGTGTTTTTACATTTTTATGTTGAAGTAATGGGGGGTTTGCTGATGTTTTTGTTAAAACTACAAAATGATATCGGAGAGAATTCACATTTCATCGTTTATTATTGGTGTAACTGTGAAATGTTTTTTATTCAGGTATATTTATTTAAGCTATATCTAACTACCGTCTACCTAATAAGGACGGTTAGTATGAAGTACACACACATGCAATATTTACACTGCTTAAAATACAATTCTCATTTGGCTGTGCCATAATCGAGTAACGAGGCGGTGAGCGATAGAATCCAGCTTATTAAAGTCTGTACGATGCGCCGGCACATTTGCGATTCTTCCTTTTGGATTTTGTCAGACGCCATTTCCTGGTCGCGATCTCTGCAGATACTTACAGTCTATTCTGTTGTATTGGGATGCGCGATCTATTTTGATACGGCTTCTATATTTGGTTAAGAAGGACGTGAAAATACCAATGAAGTTTACGACGAAATACTTCGCAAGATTAAAATAACAAGATAAAATTTAGTGATATTGAGATAAGAACAATGTTAGATGCAAGTTACTATTGTCATATGATATTCTTTTTAGTTAGAAGTAATGTCATTCGAGGATGAAAATACAATATCGGTTTTATTTACAAGTACCAAAATCAACAGTATTGTTTTCGTTCTTTTCAGATCTGCCCTTTTAAGTAGTTTTTTCAGAAGTGTTTAGTGTTTTTTGTAAAGCATATGCTGTTTTAAATGCATATACTCAAGTTCAATTCAAAGTAGATGCAGTAACCGAAGCTTGACTTCACTCGCCCAGTAAAACTATATGTTTTAGATAAAAAAAACACCCTGAGAGAAGATCGAGTTGGGGCAAACAGCGTCACAGCAGGGGCTGCGGTATCAGAGACCATCGTGATATATGTATGGCGTCGTGGACAAAAACTGGTACTGCATAGAAGCTACAATTCCAAGGTAATAAATAAATAAATATAGGAATATGTTCTGTAACGGCACGACAAAATAAAAATCAGTGATAGACTCAGGAAAAAAAGGGGAGTCTAAGAAAGTGCGTGCACAAACGTATCTTCCACACAAATTTTAACGTCCACAAATCGAAACTAACTAAAATATAATCTTATTAAGCACTGTGTTAAAATTTATTTAGGATATTTTCTTATTTCAATTATTATATATCTTACAGATACAATACTTTTGGTCATACATGGTTAGAGAAAAACCATTCATTGCCTCAAGATCAACAAATTTTGTGAAAATTCTAAGTACAATAAGATGAAGTTCTGTTTCAAAACTAATCACCAACAACATGTGAGATAAATAAAAAACCAAAATAGCAATAGACAAACAATTGAGATTACAAACACTAAATAAACATAAACAAATAATAAACATCTTAGAACAATTCACACACCATTTGAATATTGGAGTATTTAAAATTGAGGCAGTGAAGCTGAAACGACAAGCAATGTTTTTAAACAACATTTGAATGTTATTAGTTAGCGAATAAGCAACTCATGTTTAATCCCAAATCCGTTTCATGGATAGATTTAT
>DWJZ01007810.1:0-11808 GCA_018249125.1 Asbolis capucinus
GAGTGAGACTGTAATATGGTACAACGTATTGAGTGAGTGTGTCTTGCTAATGATTAACGCTTTATATTTATATTGTTGTGGAGGTGGTGCCTATAAAGATTACATCATGATTGTTGACTCACATAAACAAGTAGGCACAATTCATTAGCACTCTGTCAGAAAAACGAAAACTGTGGCTAGAGAAGCACTTCTATTCCAAGTTTCATAATTTTCCTACATAAAGAAGAACAGATAATTAAATTAATTAATGCTTTACAATCGACAAATACTGAGACCAGTAGCAATAAGTCATATGAATTTAGTAGTAATAAAAGTGCAATTGTAACATGTAAGTGCTACATACCAAATTATTCAATAGCGATAGGATTTTAAGTGCATAGCTTGTCACTGGAACACTATTAGTTCACTGAAAACCCATTGTTAAACAATACTATTGAGACCTATTGAGATACAATTGGAGCATTTCTAAATTAGCAGAACTAGGCTCCAGGTTAAAATATATGAGTGTCAGTAGCAGTCCTGAGCGACAGGAACACATGAACTCAATTTAAAGTTTGCTACTTTCATCGACCAAGTCGCGGACTTGTAATTAACTTGAACAGGAACTTGACTAGTTTGGACTCGATTACGTGACCGGTTTGTATATTAAAAACTAGTAACTACCCACCTAAAGCGAAACTAAGGGGCCGGGATTTTTAATATTGACGTAACTTTTTTAAATTTCCCACCATTTTTTACGTCATTGCACCCCTGGATTCTGGATTAAGTTGTCCACTGACAATGTGAGGCCAGGCCATAGTCTACCACACAAGCCAAGTGTCGATTGTAGACTTCACACACCTTCCAGAACTTTATGGAAACCTCGGCAGTGCAGGTTTCCTCACGATGTTCATGGTTACGATGTTTTCCTTCATCGGAACAAGTGATAATTCATTAATAGATAAATATATTTTTGGACAACTTGCACACGGCCATCTGACTCCAAACTAAACATTAGTTGCTTGTACTATGGTGATCAGACAACTGATAAACATGTTTAACATGAACAACTGAACTGAACAATAATTCCTACTCATCACTAAAAAGTTTGATAAGGGTGGGAATTGAACCCACGACCTTCGGTGTAGCAGTCAGGTTCACTAACCACTAGACCAACCATTGGTTCCAAACATATATAAAATAAGTATCCATTATCCTAAACGGACACAAATATTCGAACATCAAGTGGTACTCGATGCAGTGCAAACGAAATTACGTCAAACCCTATTGGATACTATTCATATAAACTGGGACCGCAGCGAGCTTTTACGAG
Organism: Asbolis capucinus; assembly: GCA_018249125.1. Classification (NCBI taxonomy): domain Eukaryota; kingdom Metazoa; phylum Arthropoda; class Insecta; order Lepidoptera; family Hesperiidae; genus Asbolis; species Asbolis capucinus. The sequence continues at coordinate 1,313 of DWJZ01007810.1, forward strand.
CTTTCTGCTCAAACAAGCTCACTTTATACTGAAACGTTTCTAGTTATAACCATAAACATATTAGAACAGATAGTTCAGAATAATAATAGTCCCTTAGAACAGGGCTCAGCAAACTTTTGCATTAAAGGGCCAATTTTAAATTTGATTTTTGCTAGAGGACCGCACATATGTAGATTAGCTTTTTTATACTTAATCAAATCTATCGAATGTTTTAGAGTTACTATGTAAAGTTTTTATATATTACTTTAGTCGTTATTACTTTAGTTATTATATACTTTTTATGCTGTATTATGTCTTGACACAGTCAACTGCTAAGCATAAAAAATGTAATTTAAAAATGCTCAGAGCCGAATGCGGCCCGCGGGCCGCGGCTTCCTCACACCTGGCTTGGAAGACTGTAATTTTACTAATATTATAAAGATGAAAGATTTGATCGTTTATTTGTTTAAGGAGAATAGGCCCCGTAACTACTAGGCCCATTTAAAAATTAATATCCATCTTCTGAGAAGAATATAGGCTATTATTTTTATTTCAAAAATTTTAGGGATCGGTATGAAAATTTCAATAAGATGTAAGCTAACGTGCAAAAAATACCAAAACCAATCCTTATGTTGCGTGCGCGGAAATTATTGATAATAAAACAAAGTGATGAACTACACTTTTATAGATTGTCAATATGTACAAATAAGTCCGTAATACCATATATCCAACTGTTACAGTCATGTCACAATAACTACATTTTTTTGGTAACTGGTTGTTGGCGATAATCTCATGCTAGGGTTCAGCTTCCTTGTCGTGATTTGTTGATAAAAGTAGGCATGTGTGAATCCAAGCTAAAATCCCACTTTTAACATGGCATGTCTTATTGAGCTTGAAAGCTTCGATTGTACTTAGTGTTGCTCATACACTGGCCACTAACTTCTTTCAGAATTCCCCGCATATTTATCACTAACTGACCCGGTAAATCTTGACATATAATTGGTTAAAGATTAAAGATTTTATTCACTTGTACATGGGAACCCGCGGGTATGAAACTATGTCCCGGATAAAAAATGTCCTAGAGTAACCCCCGTTCTATAATCTACAATTCTGCCCAATCTAAATGAGTCAAGTCATTTCAAAGGTCCTACCATTTTTAACCAGTTCTTCAACAGGAGTAAAGTCGTTTCCCGGGCCAAAAATATCGTATAACCTTCCTCGTTAAATGAACTATCCAACACAAAAAGAATTTTACAATTCAGGGCAGTAGTTCTTGAGATAAGCGCGTTCAAACTCTTCAGGTTTATAATATTTATATGGATTTTCATTTTTGCAACCTACGACTGTCCCACTAGCCTCCTCTCACAATATAAGATATAGAGACCATGGCCCACCACGTTGGTCAAATACAGTTTGCTGAACTTCAGACATCTTCAAGAACTTTGCTGGGAACTCTCAAGAGTGAAGATTTCAATATTTTACTTCGTCGAAAGAAGTGAGAATTTATGAAATACGCACTTCTTTTTTATCATAGGTCCGTCCGCACAGGATTTTTTTTTTTAATATTTTTGGACAACTCACACACGGCCTTGTGATCCCAGACTAAGCGTTATCTTGTACTATAGTGATCAGACAACTGATAAACATATATACATATACTTTTAAATACATACTTACATATATAGATATTTATACCCAGGCACACAGAACAAACATTCCTGCTCATCACAGAAAAGTTTGACCTGGGTGAGAATCGAACCCACGACCTAAAGTGTAGCAGTCAGGCTCACTAGCCACTAGACCAACCGGCTCGTCAATTTGAATCCAGGTCTCCCATTCGAGAGACCAAAATTCAAATTGTTAGCCTATCACTGTTAATTTATTGGCTTAATTTATACTGGGCTTAATGCAAATTTTGGGAAAAGCCGACCACTTACGATCATGGCTCGTCTGCTCGATTGTAGTATTTCCATTAATAAAATGAGAAAAATTTATACGCCAATATTGCCAATCAATATGACTGTTTTAATGAATTAATGAATAACTTTGAATTAATACTATAATGAATTAATGAATAACTTTGAGTTATTACTATACTGAATTAATGAAACATAGTGTTTCGAACAAACAAAATGTATCTATTATCTACGTCACTTGCTAGACTCCAAATCGAGGAAAAAACTTTTCTGGCAAATTATTAGAGGTCGATGACCTTATTTTAGACTTAAAATTTTATATACCGACAAATTCTTGTTAATTATGACATTAAGCGACCAATAACATAAGTGCATTATTTTGACGATCGTAAAATATATAGATATAAATTCTGTCTTTTATATTTCGTCAATCGTAAAAGATTGTGGAATAAAGCCTCTCTTTTACGGTAGGATAACTGGAACGGTTTCGAAAATAACAAATAAATAATCGCTTAAACCCACATGCCATTAAGTATTCCGTGCGTAAAAATTACATTTAATTTAAGCACGACAAGATATCTCACTTAGGTCCGAGCAGAGTCGAAACTTGTTCGTTAGTAACATTTGCTAATTTTTTTATGTAGGAAAGAAATTTTTATACTGCTTCTTTTTCTCTACAATAAACTGTCTCTGAAATTTTACTAGATATGAAAGCAGTGCGAGAAAGGAATTTTCAGAATAACGTTACGTTTGGGACTTCGTTGAATTGTTTGGCTTCCAAAAGGAAGGTATGTATGTTTATGCACGTTGATTAATATTAATATAACGTTTATCTTTTTACTTTAAATAACTTTGCTTTGTCTAATGGTTTAAGCATCGGTCTCTAACAGAAGGTTCTGACTTCAAATCCTACACTCGCCTCTAATCTTCAAAGTTATGGGCGCCTTAGAAGTTAAACTACCAATTGCTTCGGTGAATGAAAACATGTTCCGGAAATCTGCATTACTAAAAGTACCCTATAAAGTTCTCTAAGGTGTGTAAAGTCTACCAACCTGGCCACTACAGCCTATATTTTGAGAGGAGACCCAAGCCCAGTAGTGGAACAGTCACCGACTATCTGACCATAGTATATTAATCGACCGTAATTTTTTTAAAATACCTTCTTAGTGCACAGTGCTACATTATTATAAACCCAATATAGAAACCAATTTTATTTAATTAATAAAAAGTTTCTTGCTTCTACTATATAGTTATGGCTGTCTGAGTCAGTAAAGATTATATAGGAAGAAAATGTTTCAAATTTCAAACACAATGTCACGTTTCTGTAGTAAATATTTTCATAAAGAAGAAGACAATTATGAAACTCTCAGAAACCGTTAGAGCAAGTTGCCGATCAGTGGCATTCTTCCAATGAAAAGCTTCATTAAGCAACTGTTCTTCCTTAAGTTCCTCCAATAAATGCAGTCGAACAATTACACGGAAAACGCTTTACTTAAACGCTCACTTAAAGACTTTGTCTACACGAAAGAACTTGAATTAACGAACTGAATAAAAGTTTAGTAGTTTCACAGAGTCTTAACCCATTTTCGTTTTAAGTTTGATGCTTTGATGAGTAAGCAGTTCCGTTGAATTCTGTACCGGAACTTGATAATTTCTGGCTCCTAACACGCTATCGTACAGTTTGGGAACAGTCACTTTTCAGATTTACACCTGAACGCTCCAAAATGAAGAAGGAATCAATCCAAGATAAATTTAAACGAAATATAAATTTTGTGAAACCTTTATATCGTAAAACTAAACTTGGTGACAGAGATAAGAGTAAACGATCTGTATCGTTTGACAGTACATTAAAACTATTAGGCGATGATATAGACGTCAAAACAGTGTTAGCTAAGAATGATAAATGTAATGTGATTAATATTAAAAGGAAAATAAGCAAAGAATATAATATAGTGTTACCTGGTGCTTGTGATAGTGAAATTCGACTAAATACAAGTGAAAATTTACGGAAAGTTCCTATAGATAGAAACGATCAAATTGAATCTACACTCAGTAATAAAAATAAATGTGTGAGAAAACTTTTCAGTGGTGTAAATCTAGGTAAATTTGAAGAGAGTTCGCTTGGGACTAAAGTATGGGAAATGGTTGAATCTAAGAAAAAAATTGTACTCCATAAGGTAAATATTTTTATCTAAAACTCACGTTGTTGGAGAACTGTACGTAATTCGGTAGTATAATATTTACATACGAGATAGTAAAACTCCTTAGTGATTATGAAAATTACAGTTTTCTTGTGCAGTTTGCTACTAAAGGATGGAGTTTTAAATTGTGATAGTGATCTTGTTGGTATATTTTATTAAGTTTAAATTAAGAGAATTAGAAAACGATCTGAAATCAAGCCGAAAACGAACCGGCTCTTACAAGGTTTGTATAACCTGGTTTATTGATAGTTAGTGATATTATTTTCAAAAATAAATATTATTATCATATTATAACTGAGCATAGCTACGCATCAACTTATCAACCATGTATCCGATGACAGAAATATTTTTCAGAGAATTAGAAGGAAGACATCATAGTGCTCTTCGTATTTCATAGTGCGTAGTATGAGAATTATGCAAAAAAATATGGTTTTTTTTTACCTCTGTGACAGTGTTAACTGGATAAATCAAAATAAATTGTGCTTTCCGAATTTTCCACTGAGGTACGTCTACAATAAATCTACTCCACGGTTTTATAATTCGAACTGAGAAAGCCTAGAGCATCCCACCAGGATGTTCCAAAAGATAAACAACAAATGTACTTCAATTTAAGAGTAAATTTGTAAAATTTAGGAGGCTTTTGTTAAAATAGCGTGCTTTATCAGGCGGATTTATGGTCAAGCACAAATTTATTAAGTGTAAAAAAATAGCTTTTTCCCGCGACTACGTCCGCGTGGTATTGTTACCCCCTCCGATTCTCCCTTATCTGAGTCAACACCACATCAAATGCATGAATATATAATTTTAAGGTCATATTTTCCATAATGAAAAAAAAATCAACAGAATTACTTTCGGATTTCCAAAATTATTAACCCTGTACTTTTTGCTTCCCATAAAGATGCCAGACACATGGTTGAGGGTGTATCCAGCTCCCAAGGCAGCTGGCGAGCCAATATACTCCGTCATCATCAGATGCGTGGTCTGTCAGCTGGGACTTACCACTTTCCTCGTCCTGTGGACTATCATCGGCGTATTCATTATTCAGTCATTCGAAGGTACGTTGTAGTAACTATCCTGTGTTGATCGAAACGACCCGAGTTCGATTTCCTCGCAGACATTTCTGTGATAGATAAACGTTTGGTCTCGTGCTATAATGAGGTTATGGTTGACACTTGGTACTTACGACATTTTGACTCTGGAACTTCTGGAAATAACAGTACCGGTTCTAATGTAATATATTAGTAGTAAACTATAGTATGTTATGTTTATTTTATGACATGACTGCCTATATATTAATCAAAAAGATGAGCGGAGGAGTTCCTTCACCGTTTCTTCTACTCTTTACATATGTATATACGACTATAGGAATAAACAAGAAACTATTATTATCAAGTCAAGTTAATCTACTTTCAAAAATATTTGTTTACAGATTAAATAATAGCTAACAGATCATATCAGATATTACTATTAGTATTTGATTTTTTTCATTTCCAGGTCCTCAAGAGCAGAAGGTGGAAAAGGATTTCAATAGAGAACAAAACCTACTAGTGATCGATCTAGCAACGGAGTTACGACAAGTAAGTGATATGAAGTAAAAAGAGCTTTCTCCGTTTCAATCTTTAGAACAATTATAACAACATACTCGTATAACAACAAAATAAATTTCCTTACTAAAAATAATTAAAAAAAATAAAGAAATCACATCGACAAGCATCTTCTATATATATAAAAATAAATGTTTGTAAGTTCATTTGTTTGTCCGTTATAGACTCTTGACTTGGTAGAAGATAATACTGATATCATCAGTAACTTTGTTCAGAATTATCTGGGAAAAAATTGGTTCTTAAATGATATCGATCCTTATATTCGAATAAAAGTAGAATCAATGAAAATCGATACACTCAATAAAAATTATTTAGTTAATGAACATAAAAACAGTCGAATAAACCTCCTCCCTCTTTTGAAGTAGGTTTAAAACGAATTTTATGTTAGTCGGAATTCTTAAACTCGAATAATGAAATAATAACTACATCACTATATTTTGGTACAATCCTCTTTGATATTCTAAATTCAAAAGCACATTAGATACTTATTATCCTGTGAAAATAATTTATACCAATCTTACATATTTTATTATACCAAACGTATGAAGATTGGAACATTCGACTTATAATCCGACGGCTTGCTTCGATTGTAACCGATCGAAAGAGTTAACCAACAGATAGCGCGGTCGGTAGGTGACCGCTAGTGCCAAAAATTTAATGAACGCTTTCTTGGTTCGAAGAGCACGTAAAGCCTTCGGTCCCGGTTGCTGTTAGAAGCAATCGTTAAGCCATATCGTAGGGATTCGGTTGGCATTAATACATTCGAAACTTGAGTTGACTACTAACCCCACCTCCAATCTGCATTGGAGCAGCATGGGTGAGTATGCTTTAGGCATCCTCAGTATGAGAAGAGACCCGTTCTCCGTAGTGGGCCATCAATGTGTTGAATCCATGTAATAATAATTAAAATATAACAAGAATACCATATTTGTGACACTAGGGACTATTTATCTCACCGGTATTGTGTAAATATAGTTATTAACGCAGCCGGTATTCCGCCACATATGTAACAGTTGGGTAAGCTTTTAATTAACTGAGTAGTTAATTAAGAAGTTAGTTAACTAACCAATGATAACAAAACTTGTGGTTTCTGTCCATTACTGGCCTTCTACTGAACTGTCTCCCTTCGTGAAGGAAGCCTAGAGCATACTCCATGCCACTCCATTGCGGAGTGAAGGAAATAGAAAACAAAAAATTGTTTATTCGATGTTGTTTTTTATAAAACCTTTGCGAAGGTTTGGTGGCCATTCGAAGTATCTGAAGTTTTTGTACAACCCGAAAATCTTTGACATGGCGTAACGACTGCTACCGCGACCTGGCTTTACATGCACGGAAGCGTTCATGAATATTTTGTCATTAGTGGTCACCAATCTTCCTACTGACCGCACATGTTTTTGCGTAATTTTGCAATTACACTCGTTACAATACATTCGGGTTATGGGCACGTCAAGCCTTATACGAGATTTTCATTACTGTATTATTAGGTAAACATTAGGCACTTACTGAGTTAGTACACTCATTGACATTAAAAATGGCAAAACAAATTAAAATAAGTGTCGAAATACACTACAATTTACCCGTATCGCGAAGAATTGGAATAAGTTGCCCGCATTGCTGTTTCCCGTCGATTATAACGTTAATGTCTTCAAGTCAAGAGTGAAGCCTATGTACTAAGTGCGCTTTACCATCGAAGACTTTATCGCCACTTACCATCAGGTGGAATCGATGTCAACCGTTAATTTATTCCACGTAAAATAATTCACTTCGTGAAACTAATACCCACAATATCTTTAGACATAATTTTAATCATAAAATTGGCGTATCTTTTTAAGACTGAACCGATGAAATTATCACTCAAAAGTTAGGTATTATATTAAAAGGTAAAAATCACACCGAATGCCGCTATTTCGTTTTTGAGAACACAAGTAACAAGAGCTAACACGCAGAATCTTAGAAGTCGACTAACAGTAATAACCTCTCATGCCGCAACATAGTGAATTACAAAAAACCTAAGATTGTACTTGTATTTTAACTATGCTGCTGAAATACAGCGTACAAATGGCAAAATATGTTAAAAGTGTTGAAATACGCTATAATTAACCCGTGAATTGGCCTACTCAAAAGCTTGCCGTCAGTTATAGAATTACGTAATTCAAAATTACCACCTGAAGTTGCAATCAACATAACAAGGAGCCAATTTGTCGCGGCAATTTGCATACCTTTTATTCCTATTTTAGTTAAAATATGCGACATATATATGTATTAATTATTTTTTGCGCATTATCTTTTTAAAAAACTTGTAAAAAATTAACTAAACGATCCCAGAGCTGACGGCTTTTTCGCTCAATCTATAATGATTGCTATACAAGGAGGAAACGCTGCCAGCATGTTGGATACTGCACTGTGAGGCCTGCCTATTTACATATATTTTAACTCGTTTCAATAGTATATATTTATAATCATCTGTATATTTTTTTAAATGGCCGTTCGGCCAAGTAACATTATAGCTGTATTATCTAATGTCCTCTTCATTCATCTCCTCGCCACTCTTCTCCTGTGTAAGTAACATTATAGCTGTATTATCTAATGTCCTCTTCATTCATCTCCTCGCCACTCTTCTCCTTTGTAAGTAACATTATAGCTACATTATCTAATGTCCTCTTCATTCATGACCTAGCCACTCTTCTCCTGTGTAAGTAACATTATAGCTACATTATCTAATGTCCTCTTCATTCATGAGCTCGCCACTCTTCTCCTGTGTAAGTAACATTATAGCTACATTATCTAATGTCCTCTTCATTCATGACCTCGCCTCTCTTCTCCTGTGTTCTTCTCTCTGCTCTATTCGCCTCGCCTCGTAACCACGTCTCAACGTCTCATTTCGACTTCCTCGTTTTTAGTTCAGTTTGAAAACCGTCCGTTACAGATACTTAAAGCACTCAGTTTGAGTTTACTTTCTAAGCCGAAATAAAATTTATTTTCTCTTTATAAGCCAGTCTTTTTCGGGCAAATCCTAATGAAATTAGTGAGGTTCAGCCAAAGGGAACATTAATTGTAGAATGGATTACGATTTCCATTAAATCCTATTTCATTTAAATTTATTAACAGTCTTATTTTGAAGGCACTAAAGTTTTGTTTCAAAAGTAACTCTAGATATTTAACAATTCCTAATAAATTGGAAAGTCGATCAACTTGATCTCCCTTAAGGTCTCTTAATTCTTGGAACAATTTCCCTTAATGTACGTTAGGGTCGCCACAAATCGGAGAAAAAAATCGTTGATTTTAGATCGTACTGTTTAAATAATATCGATAATAAACGCTTTTTAACTTATCGACATCCTCTCACTATAAATCCTAGTACATCTTGAGCCGCAGTTACAACACGAATAACACATAACTTACACATCATGAAATAATATTGACAGTTATAAACCTGCCGTATTCGGTATACGAATCCAGATCGTCTCGCTTCTCCAGCATGCCAACAATGCGACAGGTTTATAAAAAAGTATAAAATAAAAATCATTCGAAAAAAAAATAGTTAAATTCATCGGGTGATATTGTATTTAATCTGAAGTGTGAACAGTTTGTGAAATTACAGGAAATTTTAAACGGATTCCGAGCATCTGGCAACCCTAACATAGGCTCGGTCAATTAAGAAGTTATAGTTATTACGTGCTAATTGAACTTTCTCCAGTTTTTGTTTTATTCCTTCTTTTTTTCCGTCATTTGTTGCGCGTACCGTGAAGGACAGGAATAAATTGCCAGTATCGATTTTCCTTTACAAGTATAATATGGGTCATGGCATAATTGAATGGGCTTCTTCGAAGTGGTACAATGTACCATGACAATATGTCCAAATAGGTGGGAACGTATTTCTGCATTAATTTATCACCTCAGCCATTCTAGTCCTGCATATGATTAGCTGATTCTTCAGAGGTCATTGATGAGACATATAAAAGATCAGCTGTACCCTGCAGTTTCACTCGCGTTAATTTGAGAACATAAAATGCCTGTTTGGTCGAGTGGTCGAAAGGGTATCTTGTTGCGAGTTACTGTAAAACTATGATACTCGTATCTTCTAACATATTCATTGAAATTATATAATATCAAGGACAATTTTGTCCAAAAAGAAATATTTGTGAGAAATATTGATTTATGTGAAATTTTGTCCAAAAAAAATTCATTTTTTATTTGAAGAAGATTTGATAGCATGTTGATAAAACCACCTCCGCAAATAATCCAGATTTTGCAAGATCTTGATTACCAAAAAAGCTTATAAAGAAACAACATTAAAGATTTTTAAAGGTATAAAGATTTTTATTTCGCCAAAATTAAAAACGCTAATATTATACGTAAACAGCTGCAATAGTAAAAAATGTGTCGCAGCAGTGTACGCCATCCCGAAACATACAATTTTAAATAAATATTTACAAATACTTAATATAGGTACTAACTTACATTCGGCTTATACACAGTATACATATTATATGTTTAGGCTTATAATAAATAAGAAAATTACAATTAATGCTTTACTAAATACTATTTTAAAAGATACATATGTGCTATCGCTGACTTATTTTTAGAGATTTTTATAGCGATAAATACTGTTTTACCATTAATACTGTTACGGCAGAGGATTCGGGATAGGAATACGCTGGTTTGTGTAGATAGTCTCTTTATTTAAAACTTACTTCAGGATAACCACAGGCACCAATATCTCTGCACTAATTCCTCAACACTCACGTCACTACACTAACTGCACTGTACACTAATAGCTCTAGTCACTTCTTCAC
>DWJZ01007811.1:0-11808 GCA_018249125.1 Asbolis capucinus
GACGGCATAAGAGAGCTGTGGAGCGTCAAAAGACTGAATTCGATTGAAACTTGCACCGTCATTGCAAGCCATAACTATCCCACTAGTGGGCTCGGGTCCCTTCTCACAATTTCATTACAACCCATAACTGTCCCACTAGTGGGCTCGGATTTCCTCCCACAATTTCAGGAGTGCTAGCCATAGTCCATGCTGGTCAAGTGCAGATTGGTGGACTAAATTACACCATATATCAAAGCTGTCAATACATTGCGCGCGAAGTCTATTGAAAGGTCCATCGGTCTATTGTTTTGACAGAAATCATTTTAAGAGGAGTCTAGTAGGTAATTTTGTCGATGATAATGTTACATACCGGAGCATATTCTACATTCATATACCGTTAGGGTTTTATAATAAAGTAATTTTGCAGTTTTTCCTGTGACAATGTTTTTGTATGCAAATGATGTATCTGCTTTTTCCTATATCCATTGTAATTTCACAGTATTACAAATTTCATAGTTTATTAAATATAAAATTCGGAATAATAAAATGTCTACTCTACTTAATGAAATAGGATTTCGAAAAAACTGTCAAACAACAGACAGCCAGTGGACGCGGGTCGTATTATCTATAACAATGAAGAACTTTCTCCTTATTTCTACCCAATCATACGTTTTTTTCGAAAAAAAACCCTATTTTTGCCTCAAGTTGTATTCTACGTTTGCACCGAGTTTCATCAAAATCGGTACCGTAATTTGAAGTGACAAAAGGTAACAAACTGTTTGTCTAAACATTCGCATTATGTTATAACATTAATAAAATTTACGTTTCTTTGACACATGGAAATTACTTTTCTGAACTGGCAACACTCAACTTACGACTTTTTACGTAACTAAAGAATAAATGAAGTAATGTAAAATATTTTGCAGTATACTGTAAGATAGTAAGCAAGCGAATTTGCGCCTTATTATAAACTCATAAGGACTGGCTGGATAAGCCATTGCCTCAATAATGTCGCGAAAAAGGAGGAGGAGAGTGCGATGAAATGATTCCTGTACTATTGCTATGATTGCTGTCAACTTCCCTATAACCTTTGCAATTTATAAATTCTAATTCAATCAAATTAGATGGAAATTCAACGTTAAAAATGATAGAAAAAACACGCGTAAACAACTTTCCAGTAAATTTGCAGTGACCACTTTTTCTACGAATAAATCGAAAATGCATTTTGTTCATTCATTCATTTCATTAACAATTAGCATTAGCACATGACATGAAATAAAAATTGTTTATTTCGTCGTAGGAGCCAAAAGCTCACTTAACGAAAGTCAACATTTTATAATACAAAGTCCTTACATAAGTTACAAATTCATTAACAAAGTAAAAGAATAAAAAGAAATTGTTTGATAAAGCCTAAAGCCAAGCCTGATAAAGCTATGGGGGAGTTATTCCATAACACTCTCCCCATCATACAACGTGAATCGTGAATTATTTATTGTATGAGAATCGCTCTACACAGTATATACATACTCTAATATATGTGTATTAAGTAGCTTCAAGTATATTGTATCTATTGTATACGTCAAATTCATTAGTATGATCAAATAATTTGTCACAGAAGATAAACTTGCTGATCTCAATATTTTTTTTGTAAACTACGGAAACCTTGCATCATGATTTTGTGCGATACATTATCTGTTTTATAACTTATTTTGAAAAAAATGTAGATGTTGTATTAAGAATAGGATTTCTACATTATCTAATTTTAACTTATCGTAAGGTAGAAATGCGTTTTCGTAAAATGTAACATAATAGTAAATAAAGATTTGTAAATATTCATGAGTTTTATTTATCACTAGCTGACATGGCCAAACCTTGTTCTTTATCAATAACGGTAGGATGGTGGTAGAAAATATTATCATTTTAGGGTATAAAAATAGCCAAATCCAATATATGAAAAATATACCAAATAAACACAAAAAAATCGTAAAAATCGGTCCAGCCGTTTCCGAAGAATTCGTGCAATAACTTATGATATAACAATTTTGTACTCGAGACTGGTAACAGTCCTCGCTAGTATCGCTAGAGAATCTATCAACTGAAATATTTTAATTTATACTAACAATATCCAAGCTTATCAAAATAAATCAAAGAAAATCGCATTAAAATTGCGTCGGCCGTTAGATAATCCTTAACCGTCAAATAATTAGTGCTCAGAACGCACAAAAAAATTCCAAAATCATTGTTCTGAGTTCCTTCCATTTCTAAAAACTTCCTAAACATAACCAAATATTTTTCTTGCAGACATCGATCAATCACACATTTAATTACACACAAAAAAGGAACAAAATAAAACCTGTTTCGATTTTCAAATTTATTATCTACTTATATTTTAAACATTTTTAACAGTTTAAATAATTATTCCAATAATTAGTTTATGCAAAATAAAACAATTACATGATTGCATTTATAATATTTACATGGCAATATCAGATGTAGTGTTGGCTTTTTCTGATGAAGCACATGGCTTAGCCGTAGAGTTGACGCAGCAGAGCGCTTCCTCGGCTGTCATGTCAGCGTAGGCCCACGGCTTATCACATACCTTGAAGAAAGCCGAAAGCTGAAAGAATATGTAAAAGTTTTTAAACAACATACTAATATGAACGATTTTTGTATAAGACCGTTATTTATCAATTTAAGTGTTTTCAAGTCAAGAGCGAATAAACTATTACTAAATTAGTGCGCTTTATCATATAAGATCGCATCGCCGCTAAACATCAGGCGGGATAGTGGTCAAGCACTAATTTATAGAAAGTAAAAAAAAAATACAATGAACATTGTTAGGGTTTTTTGAATCAAATGCGTTTTCATTTAACTTTTTAAAATATTGAAAAGATAATAAGCAGCAACGCTATTTGTATTCCTTACAAAGTTAAGGACTCCCCATTAAATTACAGTTACATCAAAATGCAATTGTAATAAAGGCGGTCTCATCAATTTGCTCTGTAATTGGTCAATTCAAATTATACCATATAATAAATCACCACTATAGTTCAGAGTACATCATGGCAGGTATCTAACATAAGAATGATTTTTTTTTATATAATATAAGTTAATGTTTGACATCGAGCCCCCCTGATGGAAAGTGGTGATGTCTAAGATGTTGGACTTAGTAAATGCCTATTCACTCGTCTTTTGAAGACTCCCACATCGTACTTAGGTAGGACTTTGACTAATGTCTTGCTAAAATAGTTCGTCCTTGATGAGAGGCTTAGTACCCTAGGTAGTATGCAGTAGACTTCATTACAAATAAATGCCATAACTATTTTCACAATTGTAACATACCAATGTCCCATTACTGAACTCGGGTCTCCATTCACAATATGAAGCGTACAGGCCATAGTCCACCACGTTGGCCATGTGCGGAATGGTAAACTTCACACACCTTTGAGAATTTTTATGGAGAAGTCTAAGGAGTGCAGGTTTTTGTTATGTGATAAGCAAGCAAACGAGCAGAAGGTCACCTGATTGGTAAATGATCCCCGACGCCCATGGACATTATTACCACCCCACTGGGGTGTTACTAATATGTTGCCTGCCAGGAAGGAAGTGATTGAAAAAATAATTGTTTTGGGTTTGGAAAGAAAAAGAAACAAGGAAGCGGTACGTTGCTAATACAACTGAAATCAATAATGACAGCAACTGATCCAAGCTACACCAACAACATACCATTTAAGGATGGGTGACAGAAGAAAAACGGGATTGAAGGACGAGGAGAAAAAGAAAAACTGGTTCTCAAACCGCCAGCCAGAACACGACAGTCAGACAGGCTTCACAAAAAGAAAATAATCCTTCCGCGAAACCTACCAAGGAGCTGACTTCTGTACGCCTTTTACGATAACCTGGTAGGCTAGCATGGGATTGGGGTTTGTATGAGCCGCCCTAATAAGGCTAGGATTCCTCACTATGTCTTCCTTTACCTTAGCAAGTGATAACGTCGCAGGATTTTATCCCAGGTATTCACGTTTGAGAGACCAATGTTCAAACGACAAGGCTATCACTGCATAACTATCGAGCATCTACAATTTTAATTGAGTACCTTCAACTCATCCGCGTCTTTCAGTCTATTACACAATATCTCCGGTCCCTTAGCTTTCGTCGCAGTAGCCAGCGCTAGGCAGAGACTCTTACACGTGGATTCACCTTCCTCGTCACATTTGATGACCAGGCCTGGCGACTGCGACAACAGTGGGGAGCTCTCAGGTTCTGGTGTTGAAGTTGGGAATCCACCACATGTGCAATTGCCTCTTGGTGTGTCATCAAATAAGACGGAACTGAAAAGAATAATATATTTAAATAAAAGTGTTAAGTATGTTTAAATGCTTTAAAAATACAAAAAAAATCAATTGTGATTGAGTTAAATTTTGGACTCAATATTCTGCTTCAACGATGGTTATTAAATATTTTAATATACATACTTGGGCTTTCGAAACTGCGACAGGGATTCTCGTCAAATTAGCCGAATTCCATAGCAAACCATGTCGGTAGAGTCCTACTAATTTAATTGCGAAAGTTTGTGAAGATTGATTGACAAATATGTTCCCCTTTCACGCAAAAACTACTGAATCCTAAAATACACACCTGTTAAAACTTTCTTCAGCCAGCACTACACAAAGCCCAAATAACAGTATGGTGCAAAAATCACACGCCAAGCTCTTGGAGAATGCCATCTTGAGGATGAATGGATGACAATGAATGGTGGGGAAAAGAACGCGAACTTAAATACATTTCGCTTTGTATGGACTTGTAGGATGTCCAACTTTTTTTTCTATCAGAGACTGATTGAAAATTTAACATAATGTAATTGTCAAGTACATATTATATCCGAATATCTATCAATGATGTGGTTTGCACATCCAGTTACAAGCTGGATATAATACAATTTCAGAATACATAAATATTATTTTCCTATTCGGTACAAATTAGAACTGGAATTTTTGCCATACAAAGTTGTCAACTGTGCAAATTTCACGAATTTGCATCCTGTATTCTTACATGTCATTATTCAGAAGATACCTACCTAAGTGACTCATGAAATCCGTTCTTAAAATTAATTTATAAAGAAATATATGGTTTGTATAGATGTGAGACCCAAAAAATCCCAAATCTGACAATAATAGTGGACGCAGTACAGAAATCAGATTACCTTGTGATGTTTTGATGTGAAGACGGCGAAATTGTTATGGTTAAAAGTCTTATACAATAAGCCGTTAGCGCTCCGGTCGTATTTCTGGAGACGATTGAGTCGATCAAAATGTATCGACATCCGATATAAATGAAGCTTTCAGGATTCATATGTAGGATTCACCTACTATTTATCTATGCAAAACGAATTCAGTGATGTTTGCCCGGTCAGCAACTGGTAGTTGCCACTGCCACTGACAGCAAGAACGCATGATCCATTTTTCTCATGTTGACGCATAAATGCACCAGTGGATTATAATACCACGATTTCCATACCACCACATTACACGTATAACACACTAATGACTGAGGGTCTACGGGTATATGAGGGGATACGCGGGATTTGGAAATAATAAAAAACATAGTACGGGTTTTAAATTGTTCTAGTTGCGCCCTTATTGTTTTCCGTCATCAATATAATTTAAGGTGTACATTACGTACAGGAATTTGTCCTTTAACATCATTGTGCATGTGTGAATAGGATCTTATGTAGTTCTTTACACGTAAGATTATAAGATGGGATGACGTCACAAATAAGTAACAGGTGTTACCTATAAAAGGGATAAAAGGAAAATCAATGAAAAAAACACATATATGAATGATAATTTATTTCAGTACAGTCTTATAAAGAACTACGTCAACTTTCACAGGTCTTACAAAAATTATTTTGTATTATTCTACTAGAAGATTACCCACTATGTGAGGCGAGGTTAGTCGGAAGTATTATGTAACATATTAAAAAAATATTCATCGCCATTAAAACAAACATGTATGCAACTGATTTTGCTGCGGGTCCATTGAGTCATTTGATTTCGTGGTTTACAAATATAAGTAATACATCTTCACAGATGTCCACTGCTGGCCTCGTCTCCAGTCACGATGTAAAGGGAGTCACAATGTACAATACCGCAACCACCACATTTTACTAAATAACTATGTAATAATTTATATCCTGGTGGTAGAAGCAAATTTTATATAGACCCAAATGTATTTGTAAATAATATATAAAAGGTATATTTGATTTTGAACTTTTGTCTTAAAACCCTTAATACAGTTTCACTTTGTGACCACTATCCCTTCTAGTAATTTTCCTCTCTAAAATGACAGTTCCAAAATGTATCGTATAGTCTATTATTCACAATACAGTCAATATCTAGTACATATATATTCAAGTGGTAAAAACAGTAATTTTATTGGGTTTATTTAAAAAAGACTTTTTTCACATGAAGATACATTTGATGAGGATTGAACCATTTAAAATGAATTTCATTGTATATTTTACTAAAAAATTTTTACAAGACAGTTTGCTAAGGTCAATAATTATAAGACACATGCTTAATTAAAAATTAAAAACAATTTTTAAATATATTAAAAAATTAAAAAGTATGTTCCAGTCTTATAGAGAACATACCACACCTATGATTTTATACTTTATTTATTATATGTTATTATTTTGTGATATACTCCCTAGAGTACAGTTATCTTGTCACAGAACAATTGTTTCAGAAAGTGAACAATACAAAAATGAACATGTTACATTACATTTAGCTTAACATAAAAAAAGAACTTGAACTGCCCATTATACATTACACCATCAACCTAGTTATCTAATATACAACTTGATCTGTTGAAGTCAAATCCTATTAATATTCCCAGGCCAGCTAGTTCAAGACTTACATCAATTAATTACATTAATTTCCTAAAAATACAATGCTGCAGTGATCTCTATAGATCTCTGAGCTTTTATTACTACTATCTCTGTGGCGCTGGATTGGGTTTAGGCATTTTGCTCAGCAGTCCCTGTATTTCTTTCTTCTCGTCATAACTCTTCCACATTTCATAGAGATTGATGATTGACCTGACTATCTCTTGTATCTGAAAAAACATATGCAAAAGGCTATAATTATTAAATTCACTATTATGTTATAATCTGTAACGTAAATTCATAAACACTGTACTACAATAAGGAATGTCGAGATCATACTATATGTAAAAAAAACCTTACAGTGCCTTGCTCATCCTATAGCTGCAGATTAAACACACTACCCATTAACAGTAAAATTTAACGTACATTAGCCATAATATGCTTACAGACCTACGCTACACTACATTTCTCTGTGTAGCGGACATGACCTATAGCAATATATCACAAAAATATCTACCTTGCTTGTAAAATCAAACCTGCAATCCCTTGCTTTGCAGAACACGAAATTACTAAGCTACAGGGCAATATCAATCATGATATCATTAGTCAAAATTCAAATATCAATAGTTTTTATGTATTTACTGAACAATAAGTTTTTAGAACACCACTAAATTATCTGTGTTTATCTATGAATTATCTGTGTTTTATTCAATACTATAATAATCTGTAGTACGGTGAGTGTACCTTGTCCATATCAACATTTAATTCAGCAAACCAGTGCTTGAGATTTTCCTTCCCCAACATAACACATGCTATATGTAATGCACCAATTGCAATCTGAAAATAATGAAAGCATTTGTAATTTGGAGATTTTTAAAGAATACATCATACAAATATATATGATACATGGAAAAATGTCATTTTTATTTAATAATAGACCATCATTCCTCTGTCAATCATCATGAATACATCAAACTGATCATCACACAGGACCAAAACATATCCAACTTGCAATTTACAAATGTTTTTTTAGTACTCCATCATTTACGTATTACAAGAATTGTTAATATAATAGTTTACAATGTGTGTGTATGTTCAGTAGTAGGCCGTCAATAGGTTGATGCCAATAGTTAACAATCAGAAACTTACCTGATAAGGTGGAAATAGTAAACTGACATCTGTTCTAAGGGAATCATTGACTATTCTCCAAGCATGTGTTAAAAGCTGATCATCTTGCCCAATATCTTGTACAAAGACTAGCAGCGGCCTATATGGCTGATAAACAATGAGACAGCAATCTAAGTTTTCTAATAAGTAAAATTCACATTCCAGTATATGATTAGTTCGGTACGGAAACTCCTGCTGTCCATAAGCATAATTAAACTTGTTCTTAATTACTGTTTGACAAGTTGTTATTAACCGCGAATTTGATATAACACCAAATTCTTCCACTTTTGATGCTAGAAAAACACACGTTGGCGCCAGAAGTAGAGGGTCTATACATTTCAAAGAGTTTCTGGCGTAAAACCGCTTGAAATAAACAGTGGCCGTTGCAATCACTTGCTGTCGAAGTTTCAGTTGTTCCCCAAGAACTTGTATTATGCTAGCGAAGAAGTTAAAAATCTTCTGGTATTCTTCTTCTGATAACTTAGCTAAATCATGTTGACGATCTCTAATAAGATCCTGTTTATCCAATATCCATTGTTGATGATGTGAGCTTTGCCAGAAATTACCAGCCATCTTTTGAGCAAAAATATTAAAAATGCATTTAAGTATTATTAGTAATTATTAGTGTAATTTGTAGATTTTTATCCACTTATAAACTAGGTATCTTTATCATATAATCTCATTTATGTTTTATATTCCGATCAACTTGATGGAAAATATGAAATGAAACCCAATACTTGTTGTCTTTGTAAATTAGAAACGTCAACGTCTATCAATGACATTAGCGTAATTGTCACTGTCAAGAATGATGCACTTGTTATACACAGATAATACAAACTTGATTAAGGTATAGTGCCACCACGCAGAATAAACAAGCTTTGCTTTAGGTACCACCAGGTCCTCTTTGAACGTGAATGACTTCTGTAAGGGCGAGACGGCCAATCCATTCTTCTGGGTCCACTTATTAGCCTTGCTTACTTGAACTTAATAATACATACGATACAAATTTAAAAGTGCATTTTGGAGGAACACAACTAAACTGTTTTATTGTTCCATACCAATATGAGTAACTTTAAATATGTGAATACTTATGTATTGAATTTTTAAATACCTCTACGCATTCAAAAACCTATTAGGCTAAATACTGCCGTTTTACCGTATTTATAAATTGCCTATATAGTATCACAACCGTTTAATACATGTAAAAAAAATCAATATTTATTGGTGAGGAGGTGGGAGAGGTCAAATTGATTCTCGACTAAAATTGCTCGTTTGGAAGAGACGATTATAATATTATGTTTCACTTTAACTTCCAGAAAAAAAATATAAATTTATGCCTTTCATACCAAAGGAAAAATAGCTATTTAATTAAACGCACTGGATAAAAGTGCAACATGGGTCAATATGACCTCCTAACGCAGCAAACGTGTTACCTACAGGTTTCATTATATCATAACTATGCTACTTGCATAACTTGTATTATTAAATGAAAACTATTCATAAACTTTTGCAATTTATGCATGCCTCGTTTTATGGGTTATTATTTTAAAATTATCGTTATCGTATTAAATACATGATTGTTATCGAAGTTGTACTTAACCAAGTGTTATTATATTAATTTACGTGCAGATGACTATTAGCAACTTAATTTACTTACAGTAAATTTAAGTTTCCTAAAACTCACTTGTGTTTTGATCAATTGAGATAGCTGCTGTATATTACTTGTATTTCTAAAATATAAGATCTCAACGACTCTGTAACGAAATTCGTACATTATTTTCGTTTCGGAAATAATCATCGAAGACCTATAGAAGCTTTGCACCATCAAATGCGTTGTTTTCAACTCAACTTCTACATGCCCATTCAACAACATCGTTTCACTCGATCTTTAAGCAATAAGCAGTGAAACGAACAGATCAGATAACAAACCGCTTCAGGATAGGTGACAGAAGAAGAATGGGAAGGAGGATGATTGAAGAAAAGAAAAAGGAGCTGCACGGGTACGCGCCATTTTCCTACGGAATCCTAAAACACTCACATATCATAAATCAATAAGCTGTGACTAATATACCATGTTATTATTATTTAATTCACATTTTATTATATTTCATGTGAATCATTATATGAGCGAACGTGATTATCGACCATTTCTTTACATATCTGAAACAAGATGAGGGTCGTATATGCCGCCGTTCTAATGATTTCATTGGTCACCTGTGAAGCAAACTTCATAATAGATTCCATTTGTAAGTATTTATTCAATTTGTCTCACATTTTGACACAGCCGTTGTAATTATACCGAATTTATAACACTGGTAGTTCTGTCAAAACATTGACATTTTTTACATGCATAGTCATTACAAACCATGCCTACGAGACGGTCTCAGGTTCGACAATCGGCTGGTATTAATATGAGAAATGTATTTTGTTTCGGGGTTATTTGTGGTATGTATTGACAGTATCCATACATCGATACATGGAATCCTGAGGATCCGTGACGCACGGGGTATGCGTATGATTATGAAAGTGTAAAACTTTTAAATGAACTCTGGCAATGTCATAAAATATTCGGGAAAGCATACCACCATTATATCTGAATTTAAAAAAAAACTGTATTTTTACTAGTAGTTGCCATACCAATTAAAACCAGAGAAAACGTACAAACAGTATTTATTTCTACATAAAAAACCAAACTGCCAAGTAAAGCGAATAATAATATATTAAAATAAATAATTTATTAATAGCCTGAGATATCTATTTTTAAAAAGCAAAAACAAAAAAAAGACTGCATTAACAATCAAATTTTATTTAACAGTGGAAGGTACTGAAGTCTCAATAGGTCCATATGACCACAGCGTTTCAGTTGGGACATTAACGAATAAATATAACAAGCTAGAACCGGACGACGAGGAGGCCAGCCAGAATGCTAGGCAGTTGATAGAACTTCTCAGAAGAATGTTTAGGGTCGGAATCTTCAATTTGCCCCCTCTCGATCCATTTACTACTAAAAAGTTAAAACCTTTGGAAATTAGTAACACGTTCATATCGTAAGTATTTAGTTTAAATAAGTAAGGATCATATATCCGAACAGAAAATAGGGCTAATAGGTATAAATTACTCGTGCTCCTAGTCGAAAAAGGCCTTCAGGTCGTGAGCATATTAAACTATTATAGACAAATTAAATAATAATAAAAAAATAGGCTTGAGTGCAGATCTCCACTTCTACTTTCTTCCCGTTATTTAGTCATCTCCCTTCTCATTATTTTTCCGAAGCGGTATTTTATTGGCACGTGTGGGGTTACTATCAGGCGACCTGCCTGCTCGTTTGCCTGCTTATAACATAAAAAAGAAAAATAAAAAAAACACCAAGTGTATTGCACCACACATTAAATGAACGATGAATTTTCGTGAGTAACCCTTATTAACCTAAGTATTTAATATATACATATAATATCTGAGTATTTAAATAATATTTAACTTTTCAAGTTACTTTCATTAATTATCGTACCTAAGTAAATACTAAAATATTGCAATATTTGTTTTAGCGGTAAAGTGCACCTGAAGTCTTTGACAGTGGTTGGCGCCAAAAATTTCGAGCTTAAATTGATTGAATTAAGGATGAAGTCAGGAAGAGTAGATTTTGTAATTAACATACCAGAGGTAAATTTCAATGGTCGGTATCTTGGCATACGTTTTGATAATAATGTTATATACATTTAACATTACGTAATGTGTCAATTATTTTTCAGTTGATTTTGAAACTGACCTCTTTTTGG